>PISX010005858.1:0-102977 GCA_004024625.1 Mellivora capensis | reverse complement strand
GCAAGTGGCTGTCCAATTTTCCCAACACCATTTATTGAAGAGGCTGTCTTTTTTCCATTGGACATTCTTTCCTGCTTTATCGAAGATTAGTTGACCATAGAGTTGAGGGTCTATTTCTGGGCTCTCTATTCTGTTCCACTGATCTATGTGTCTGTTTTTGTGCCAGTACCATACTGTCTTGATGATGACAGCTTTGTAAATAGAGCTTGAAGTCCGGAATCGTGATGCCACCAACTTTGGCTTTCTTTTTCAATATTCCTTTGGCTATTCGAGGTCTTTTCTGGTTCCATATAAATTTTAGGATTATTTGTTCCATTTCTTTGAAAAAAATGGGTTATACAGTTAAGTGCTGTAAATTTTAAAATAGAAATGACCACAAACCTCCCATTAAACCAACTTATATAGGAGCTGCTGAGTATACTATTCTATAACATAAATATTTTAAGTGGTTATAATCAAACATGGAAATGCAGTAATCAATAATAAAAACTTACTCTCAATCCCTGGACTTTCCTCTCCTATGATAAATCAGAAAAGTCAATGAAAGAATATCCTGAAGGAATTCTTTAGGAAATCTGAAGGCATATGTAAACACATTCAAGCCCCTCATTCTTGGCTTTCTGAAACTGGTAATGGGCTTGTCTGTTCCTTCATTATCTCACCATAAATTTTCTTTCAATAAATATTGGAGATCAGAATGCTTCTCCTTTCTGCTGGCTTTAACCTGAAACAAAAACTCCAGAGATTAACTTCCTGATACTGGTTTTCTATTTGCTTAACAGAAAAACCCACCAACACCAAAATTCCGTAAACTGAAGACTGACTATATTTAACCAGTGCCCAGGACATCCCCTATGCTGCCAGGGGAGATAAAACACCCCATCAGCCCTCAGGAAGTTTATAATTTAGAGGGACATAAAAAAAAATCTACAAGAAGGGGCACTAACATAGTGACAGAGAAACACTGTACTCTGGAGCAGAAACACTTAGGAAACAAGACAGTGTGAGAGCAATCGCTCTGCTCTAGCACAAGGTGCAAAAGATGTTGTTAAAGAGGCCATCACTGTGAGGCTAATGGTGTAGACCCACCATGGAGGCTATAGCAGGGCCTTTAAGGGTTGCCCTGATGCTCTCGAAGATTATCAAAAGACAAGACGTGGATCCCTTGATGTCTAAACTGCAAATACTCCTTACCGAATCCCAGAAAGGAACAGTTTAGGCAGGTATCAACTGGCAGGGAAGAAGGGGGAGAACTCAGGACTAGAAGATTTGTCACAAAACTGCATCACTTCTCTCCAAACATGTAAGGACAAAAAGAGCTCTTTCAACTCTGCACCCAACCAAGAAGATGCCAGTCTCCCACTTAGTCAGAAGAGGGCATTCCATCATGGGGTGATGTGTGTGCCTGCCACAGAACGGGCAACAACCAGCTGCTCCTCATTCCCATCCAACTTGGGAGCTGTTACTTGATCTTAATGATTTTTTAGTGGGTTTTTTTGGTTTGCAGATGTAATATTTTAGAAATAAGGGATTTACTATGCGAAGAGAGAGATGTTAAATATTTCTATTAAGTATGTCAAATTCAATTACAAAAATCACTCACTTCCACCCATGATGTATAGATTTCCAGGCTCCATCCCAGACCCACACAAGAGAATTCCATTAAGTGGGGTATAGGATTCCAGAACTTTTTAAGCCAGTCTCTAGTGATTCTTCTGCATTCTGAAGTTTGGAAATCACTTTTCCAAGCTTGTATTAAAAAGCCCAAACTCAAGCTCTCATATCCTTTTCGGACTACACAGTATTTACTTACTGTAACATATACACTCATTGTCTTAGCTGGGGGTTTTGCTATGTGAAGGTCAGATTCATAACACGTGAGTTCTAAGAATGTCAATTATGTTTATAATAAAAACAAAGAACTTATGTCCTGAGATGTTTAGGAGCTAAAAGGATAGGCAAGCCTAGTTAACAAAACAGCTGATTTTATAGCCAAGAAAGTATGCCCAGAGAGCAGGAAGGACACACACCAGTGGGACTATGCCCCTGGTGTGCCAAGTTTCTCCCCAGGATGTCTTATCACATCACACATAGTTCAACTTAAAAATTCCAACAGGGGAAGGGAGGGCGAACAAGCGGAGCACAGGGGATTTTTAGGGAAGTTAACCTACTCTGTACTCTACCATACTGATGGATACAGGTCATTATACATCTGTCCAAACCCACAGAATGGTCAACACCAAGAGCAACCCTAATGTAAACTATGGACTGTAACTGATTACAACATGTCAATGTAGATTCATCAATTGTACAAAATGTGCCACTCTGGTGAGGGATGTCATAATGGGGAAGGTTATGCACATGTGGAAACAAGGGGTACATAGAAATCTTAGTTATCTTCCTCTCAATTTTGCTATGAGCCTGAAACTGCCCTAATAAAGATAAAACTTTTTTTTATTCCAATCTGCTCCCCCTTATATTTCCTTATTTTAAAGGACAAATATGAACCTACATGACCATGTGGTGAATGGCATGAGCTCAGCACTGGGTAACCCACTGACCGCTCTTTCTAAGATCCCACATCCATCCACCCCAAAGGCAAAGACCAGCTTCACAGGTTCTGCACTGTAAACCCAAAACCACCGTCTCCCAACTCCTGAGTGCTCTTTTCTAGGAAGTGTATGCGAAAGTTCCAAAACTCAACCAAAGAGAAGAGGCGTTTTACCCAGACAGCATTCCATAAAGCCCTTTAAGATAAGGAACCACATAATTAACTTGAGAGAGACAGCTCAGAGCACTTCAGGAAATACCTCAGTCTTCTGAACACCTCCTTAGAACAGAGCAGGAATAATGGCAACATGACCCTACCGACACCTATCACACTCCTCCAAAGCCCAAACAAGTATGAAGTAAGCAGGCTCATATTTTTGCACATTTCATCCTTGTTACTAATATTTCTCATTACAGTAAACATCTGCTTATCTGCCTCTTCCTCCCTTCCACGATCAGGGCTGTGGATGAGCAGGAAGACAGAGAAAGCAGAGGAATATGAGTGTTAGATCAGTCCAGACTTGCAATTTAATAAAAAGAGAGTGCTTCTATTCCCTCAAGAGTTTAAAATTAAAGACCTCAATACAGAATTATGCCTTTCTTAGGTTGGAGCTATCTTACCTGGAACAACACTCCCTTTAAGGACAAGTATGCCTCAGTAGCAGAGAAATGTACGATTCAACTTCTACTAAGAATTACAACCAAAATAAACAGCATGAAAAACTGTTATCTAGTGCCCACTCCCCAATAAATGAGTCGTTTTGATGCATACATCTTTTTTCTTTAAGAGCCCAGTCTGGATGGAAATCTTTCCAAACCCTGAAATCTTGAGTACATTGAAGTTACTTTTCTTAATGGCTCAGGGAAATCATGATGAACATCAATTACTAACCTGTCCTTGCAATTACGTGACAGCCTCAGGGAACATTACATAAGGTGGTAATATTCTGACTCCTACAAAGAAAGGGCCCAGTCATATGGGCTTGGCATGCTTGTTCTGTCATTTTCAGCTGTGTTCTAGAACAGATTTGGCAGGGGTTGGGGTGGGGGAGCTTGCTGGCCAGAGAGCAAGCAAGTTCCAGTTAGGTGAGCCAGCACTGTAGCAAAAAGCACCTTCTTGCTGAGAAGTGGAGACCATTTAGATGGACACATACATGAAAGGGGCAAGAAAAGAAATACTGCCATGACAGTTTATGTGTAATTCCTTCAAAGACAGGGAGGGATTTGGCTGGGCAGTGGGTCAGGAGGGAAGAAAGGGCAGCTGCTTTGTAAAGACACCTAGCAAGGCTGCTTTAAAAAGGACACTGCCCCTTGCCAAGGAGGCAATAGCCCCATGGTATGGTACACATGTGAGCCAGTGGCTAGATTACAGTATCAAGTGTGAGGAATCATTATTTTAAGAGGGAAACTAGAAAATTTAAAAAGCACCAATACTAAGCATTCAGAAAATACAAAGGACCAAAAAAAAATCAGCTTATCTATTCTTACATTAATTGTAAAAGAAAATGCACTGGAAACTCTTCAAATCCAAGCATCTAAAACAAGAGATCTGGGGGTCTATAAACAAGCTATCACCAACATTTTACACATATGCAACTGCCTTGCCCCCTAATTATCTGAAAAACTCAACTGACTTCAGAGTAAGCAATTTTAGTATAAAATAACAAAAGAATGTCTAATAACATAACAAACCCCAATCCTTTACTGTAGGTAAATATATGTATAAAGTTATTAGCCACTATGAGATATGGTACACTACATTCAACAGCTAAGTAGTAAATGTGGTAATGCCAGAAGTGAAATTTGATTGCATGACTCTGTCAAGATACATTAAAATACTATACTCCTGATGGTAATTTAACTAAGCATTGGACAAAAGAAAATGATCAACGGAGATATAATACATAACTCCTAGAACACATATTCCCCACTAAAGTGCTCTCACAGCAAGAACTGCACATAATAAACATTATTTCCATATTTGTTGACTCTTTCAAGCTACAAAAAATGTGAGTTCATCTCTCTCTACTTTTCTATATGACTGATATTATCATGATAAAATTTTCTATTCATATTTTTAAGGGAAAAGGTAAGAAAATTTAAAATTCAGTTCCTTTTCTTTCACATAGTAAGGTATTTAAATGTTGCAGAAGAATGGCACCCAAAGCACGCACTGAAGCCAGGAGCTCTAGATTGGAAGCCCAACTTCACCACACACTAGAAGGGTGACCTGAGGCCAGTTACTTCACCTCTTCTGGACTTCATTTGCTTCCTCTGTAAAATGGTGATAATCACAACCCTCTGCAATAGGTCCTGGTCCCTCTCAGGGGGCAGTATCATGACTGGGAGCGCTGGCAATACAGCAGTGCCATAGGCAGAGAGATCAACACGATTGAGCATGGTATCTCTGAGATGAGCTTACAAAGTAGGAGGCCCGGTCCTTAAAGGTCAAACCTTCCAAATTTCAAAACTACCACGGTCCTGATAGATGTTTCCCTCCAATGTGACATATCTTTGGGCAGAGGGAGACATAAACCTGCTTATACAGATCTATCACAACGTAATTAATGTCTATTAATTCAGATTTCAAAGAAAATATACAACCAGAATTTTTCTCCTGAGAACCCATACAAATTTAAAGTACCTATAACTACTTACTATTAGACACTGAAATATTTTCTTACTTAAAACCACATCATATACCACACTTCCTTTTTAAATTATCACAATACTAATGATCCACATTTATCTTTAACATAATCCTCAATCTGAACTCCTCTTTCTTTGGCCTTCCCTTGACATTATGTAAGGTGACCACCAGTTCCTAACTCCAAAGCAGGGAATCCTGTCTTTATTTTTTTTTTTATATACAGTTTTAACTTCTTAGTTTCTCAAATGAGGAGATATGAAAGAGCCAAGAGTAGGGAGCTGCAGCCTTGTGACTGACCAGTTGGGGAGCCCAGTATTATACCACAGCATAACAATCAAAAGGGCTAAACCACACCAAAGACTGTAAAGCCAGAGCAGACACAGTGCCGAAGCCCAAAGAGTTCCAGGATTCCCATGATTCCTATAGGACTCCAGGAGGTATCTTACACAGAACAGTGAATTTGAATAAAAAGCTTATTTATTACAATGTTTAAACATTTACCCACAATAAAAGATGAAAACAGAATTCTGTGGGTTCCCTTCCTTCTCCTCCGATCACTAACCCCCTACCCCACCAAGAAGCTCTCCTTTGTTTCTCCCCAAAACCCACAGGACACTAGATTTTCAGTATTTACCCATGGCACAATTTCAATATTGAAGTTTATCATTTCACACACCACTAAAGCACTCAAACCGAACACTTCTCATTGGCCTAGACAGTTAAAAAACTTAAAAGTTTTTTAAAACTTTTTTTTAAAAAGTTTTTTTTGTTTGTTTGTTTGTTTTTTTTTTTTTTTAAAAAAAGACAAGAGACTGGGGTGCCTGGCTGGTTCAGTCGGTAAAGGATGCAACTCTTGATCTTGGGGTCGTGAGTTCAGGTCCCATGTTGGGTGCAGAGATTACTTGAAAAGAGAAAATGGAAGGGAAGGGAGAAAGAAAACAAAAGGAAAGGAAGAGGAAAGAAAAAGACAAGAGATTAAACAATGCAGGGCATTCAGATTCCATTCTGGACTCTTGATCCATCCATGGTCCCTTCCTACTTATCACCAACCCAACTTTCAATGAAGGTTTTCAAATTGCTCCTTACCTTTTCTCAGCACTTCAAGAAGCTGACACTAACACCGCCCTTGAAACTATATATATTTATGATACACATTATCCTATAAGCAGCTTTGTGTCTCCCTGAACAATTTTTAAATACAACTATAACCTAGTGTCTGAACTTCAGCTACTTTTGCTGCTGTATCCTCAGCACTAACACAGTGTAGAGGGCATGAATCTTCCCTCATGTGGTCTCTGACATAATTGTTCTCCTGGTTTTCAAAGTCTGTATCCAACTCTTAACATGCTTATGCTGCATATATGTAAGCATATTCATGAATTTCATTCATTCCTCATAATTCCCCTATTCTTCCTTAAAAAAAAAAAAAAGAGGTTTGAGAGAAAACCCACCATTAGAATTTCCCTTTGAGATCCATTTAATAGCATCTCTTACCAGAAATGATGCTTACCAGAAATGATCCCTCAAGTTTTCAAAGTCAAAGTATGCTCAGGCAAACTCATACCATGTCCATCTAAAACTTAACTTGGTCAAAATGAATAAAGATAATTGATAGCTTATAAGATATTCCCATAGAAAATAGGAAGAACTATTGCTTTAACATATGAAAAAGAAAATTCTCTGCCCAAAGCATCTTTTGTTAAAAAAATCATGATTTATTACAAAGAACCATATTATAAAAACAGATGAGTTTTCCTCAGTTATATAATTGCTTTTTGAGTTGTGCACACCCATTACAGCTTTCTCAGAATAAGAATCACAATGAAAGACTTTGTGAATAAGTAAATAAAATAAAAGAACCATTTTGGAACTTTACTAGGGCTTACATAAACTCAGTAGGGCTGATAAAGGCAGTATTCTGACCACCTTCCCTGACTGCTCTTTAAGACAAGGCCACACAATGATCACATTACATAACTCGATGAAAAGGCAAAGTGAAATTGTGATGAAATTTATGCTTCCCTCTATTTTTCTGTCTCCTCCTTTCTTCCTTTTTCCTACCAACAAATAAACCTCCTCTCCCACCCTACAAAGGAAAGGATGGTAAAGAAACACACGCTGTATTCATTCTTTCCACAAATGTTTTCGATATTATGGCACACTAAAAAATATACGAGTACTTTAATACAAAATGCAAGAAGTCCCTGCAACAACCTTACAAAGAAGAAAACCATTGCTATTTTACAGAAGGAAAGGAAGTGGGGTTCCAGGAGATTGGAAAACTAGCCAAAGGTCATTCAGTTAGAAAGAGGGCAAAATGGCTTCAAAGCTCTAGGTACCTAAATCAGTGATTTGGATCGGCACATTTCCTCATAGTCCACAGCAATTTAAAGGTCTGCATTCCAGAACCTGCTCCCATCTCAGTAACTGACAGACAGCTGGCAGCAGAAGTCGCCATGTGAAAGTGGTGAGTGAGAAGCACCTGCATTCAGTCAAAGGCTGCTGGTATGTGCCTCCATACGAGTTTATTCGTTTCCCTGCCTGCACCCTCAGGCAGAGGGAAACTTCCAGTGGGCTGTTTTATGGAAGCCCTCTCCTCTCAACTCTTCCTAATCCTTTTCGGTCAACCCCTTACTCATTCCACAGCCTCAGGTGTCAAGACCAAGACACCTTGAGAAACCTGATGGTAGCTAAGGAGCCACCCCAAAGTTCTACTACCTGCACAAGACATCTCCTACCCAGTGCCTGCCTTGCAGGATTCTAGTATTACTAGGGTCTACAAAAAGCCTGCGACTATCAGTATAAATGGGCAGGACTCAGAAAAATGATGCAAAGTATAAAAAGCTAACTTTGAAACCAAACCGTCTAAGGGATCAGAAGCCATGGCCTCACATAGTGTGCTGGCCAAGCAAATCCAAGATAAGTGAACGTGAGCACTCACAAATCTATGTAAATTGCCTAATTAACTCTGTCCTTCGACACGCTTAACCTGAGATGGCGGGACAAATGCTCAGTGCCACTCTTTCCTCCCTGTGGTTCAGTCCCTCCCTTTGAACAACCCCCTGATGACACAAAGTCTCATCAATTCTAAACAGCAATGGATGTGCTGCTCCAGGGAAGTCATTCTCTTCAACCTACAGACACAGGCATCCAAAATTACTCTACAGAACTGTAGTTAGAAAGAGAACACTGAATTGAAACTCTTCAAGCCACAGATACACCAAAATTTGCTTTCCCAAGATAAACCCAAGATACTAGAAGTAAACAAAAATTCTGATCATCTGAGTCAATTGCTCATTCTGCCACTAGACAGATTTATGACCTTGAATGAGCCACTTCTCAGAAGTGTGGTCATCTCACTATGAAATGTTCATGGCTCTGAGGTCCACACTCCAGGGATACAAGAGTGAACAAAGTAGATAAAGTCTGTGTTCTTTATTCTAAGAGGGGACACAAGCAATAAACAAGTGAATACTTTTGCCGCTGCTGTGAATATGTACTGATGCACCAAAACAAACAAACCAACCAACCTACAGGGGAAACCTAGCAGAGTGTAGAGGACAGGGAGTGCCAGGATGGAGACAGTTGCTATTTTATTATGGTGGTCAGGGAGGCAGGCCTCTCTGATACCCTGTCATTTGGGCAGAGAGCCGAAGAAGGTGATGAATGACTTACCCCGCAGGACCTTCTGAGCCAGAATTCATTTACAAAGAAAAACTCACAGGCGCCATAGGGTACGCCACACTAGCCTACTACCTTAGCCAGGGCAGCATCCTCTGTGGCTTCTATTCAAGTTCCAGTAACAGCAACATGTTCCACTCCTTCCTGTCAAGAGCAGACACAGTGCCCCAAGAATATCTCTGTGCAAACAGGCACCACCCAGCATACATCTACGTCTAGAGCAGAACCTTTCCTCTGGGCAAGCAAAACCATTCTCGACATGGCCTACTTCCTCCTCCTGCAAAGCTCAGTCTTGGGTTAGAGAAAGAGGGCTGTGAGAGGCAAAACCAGAGGCTCTGGACCAAAAAGAGCTGCAAAATTTCTCCATTTTCCACCTGACTGCACAGCTTATTTTCAACAAAACCCATCCTCAAGGTTGAGGTGTTAAGGCCTCTGTTGGCAGAACCTGATTATGACTTTCTAACCAGGCACTGAAAGCAAAGTCTCCCTTCTTACTGTAAGGGCAACACTCAGAGGATGCGGGGGGTGGGGGTGGGGTGCAGATAACAGATTTTTAATTGAAAAATACATCCCTAAGTTTATGGTGCACACTTCACTGCATACTAACATTTGCAGGAGACTACTCAGGCTGTGAGGTCATAAGTCAATTGCTGAATAATAACAAAAGTCTATTACCAGAGCCATACTCAGAGCTTCAGAGTGTTGTCTGTTGTGGTTGTGCTTCTGCCATTTCAGATTATCCTGGCATCTTATAAAGGCAATTCTTCTGAGTTCTAAGACCTGAAGCCACTTTCTAGATGCTAATATAGCAAGGTTCTTCTCCCTGGTAATTCACTGGCTAATCTGGACATCACATTTCCTATAGTGGGCAGAGGGTACTTTTTGTCCATTTTTTCAAAATTGAAATTTCCAAAAATGAAGAGGCTGTACATTTCTAAAACCCAGATTTTTCAAGTTTTACATTTCTCTTAAAAAGTAGATCTGTTAAAACTGGGTCCCTTGACCCATGGAAACAAGATATACAGCTGAACTGAGAGGCTACCCAGGGGGCCAGCAGGAAATCTCCAACAATCCCCACAGCCCTCATTCCCCAGAATACTCACATACATATGTACCGGCATGGGCCAAGTGTCCTCGATCAGAGACCAGAGCAGTGGTCTTCAACCCTAGATGATGATCAGTCACCATTTTTGTTGTTGTTTTTGGGTGTTTTTGTTTTGTAATATACATCTTGGGACTCACCCAGGTCAAAATCCCAGGACTGGGGTCTGAGCTTATATCTTATAATCTCCTCTACAGAATTCAGAATAACTGCAATGATGGCCCCATGAAGAATAATGTCAGAAAGACTCTGGTATGTACCAACAAAACCCACATTCTCAATAAAAAATAAAAAGCCCCCAGCATTCTGGATCCCCTGTTACAGTAAGTTAAGTACCATGCTATAGCTAACAAATGCAAGGTTGTTATCTCTTGGGCATGTAAAACAAACAGGTGTGGCCCTGACAGTGTAGGAGAAGCCCAAACAACAGATGGACTCCACCAAAAACACCCACTAGCGGGCTGAGCAAGCAATCACCCTCCCCGCCTTTCCCCCTTCACTGGGGTGACCATATTAATTTATCATCCAAACACGACACTTGATAATGAATGAGGCACTAGTCGTTAAGTATGCTAGGACAACAGGTGTAAACCATAACTGCCTTGGACAAACAAGGTATGGCCACCTCCGACCTTCAAGGGCACCACACTTCAAGCATTTTTATTTTAAAGGAACAAAACACCCCCCCCCCCAAAAAAAAGCCCACTACCAACAAAACAACACCCAGGCAGAACCTCTCTAATTATTAGATTCTAAGTTAGAGGCAGGAAAAGTAACATCCCTAACACAGCACCTGCACGTGTTAGGCCCGCAATAAATGGTTTTTCAGTGAATACTCAGGAGGTCAATGAAGACCAAGTCATGAGTGGTAGATGGCATGATGAATCTCAGTGATTTGTAAACACAATCACAAAGAAGAAGTACACCTTCAGATCTCCCAGGGTATCTCTCCCCAGAGGCTTCCTGGCCAAGTCTACCACAGCAGTCCCTACTTCAACAGACCATACAGAATAAACTCAGTCAGATACAAATTCTTCACAGGAAACAGAATTAAATGGAGGAGGCCAAATAAGACCCAAGAGCCAACTTCTTTCTGAGGTGCAGACTCTCCCCTACCTGCCTGTGGGGTAGAGCAGGTTCTCCCTTTTCCAGGGCTAGGTACCCCATGCTGTTCCTTATGAGTGCCAGTTGCCCTAAGGAACTTACCACCCCCCCACCACCCCCACCCCCAACTAGCCCTGAAAGCCACTTAACAATAGGCAGGAAGCTTGAATGGTTAAGACGATGGGGGAAGTCCTGAAATACAACTACAAAACCCATGAATACCTATAACCATCATCATCCAGACTTTTTTTTTTTTAAAGGAAAAGGAAACTCCAGTTCATTAGAAAGATAAGCAATACTGAAGTGTGATAAAATGAGCAATGAGACCTAGAATGGAGACACACCATCACAGATCCTAGGGAGAGGCCTCCAGCCCACCTGAGTACACCCCAGGCCTCTTGGGAAGAACTGGGGACTGCCCATATTCTGCCATACCCATACACCTCCACAGCCCCTTTCTGGATCCTACCAAAGAGCCCTACCTAGGAAGAATGCTAGTCCCCACAGCACCAAGGCATTCCTTTAAAACCTGAACTGAAAGTAACAGCACAAGGGGGCTTTTGGGGGCAATGGAACTCTTATGTATTCTGACTATGGTTAAATCTGTACATGTGTTAAAATTCAAAGACTTGTACACCAAAAGAAAACAAAAGTCAATTTTATTTTATGACAATTTTTAAAATAAAATTTAAATAGTAAGGGAAGCAGGACTGATCAAAACCCAGGACTCCTCTGGGACCTTCAGCCTCTTTTCCTGTTTGTTCAGTGAGGGGCCCCTCAGACAGACAGACATATCCGCTTAGGGATTTTGCTTTGTTGGCACTATCTTCCCTTCCCCTCCTGGTGTTTACTTTTCCTATTCTTACGACATTGTCATGTGACAAAACTACAATTCCGGTCTCCTGTTAGTAAGATAGGAGGGAAAACATCAAAGCCATGACAGATATAATTCCTACCACAGGTACTACTATCATGGAGAAAGAGATGGGCCACCACAGGCCCACTAGGGAACAAAGGAGTGGAAAGGAGATCACGGATTCTACAGCAGTTACAAAGCACTATCTTACTTTCTGAAAGTAAATGTAAAGGTGTACTCACTTTCTGAAAACCCAATGCAAAGAAAATGAATCTGGTCAATCCAGATAAAAGCGCCAGATGGGACTTCATTAATTAAGGTGTGCTTTGTGCACTACTTTTGCCACATAGCACTGAAAGTGAAGTACACTATTATTCCAGGCTAGGGGGAATAACAGAAAATTCAGTAGCAACTTTTCTTTCTCATCCTTTCATGCGTGGAAATACACAAAATAGTTACATCTGATCTTTGGAAAGGAAGTCACAACAATCCACAATTTAAAAGGAACAAAATTCACGTACATACAAATAAATTCTATAGCTGTGTTCTCAATCAGTAGATGTGTTCCTAAAGCTGGTATTTAGATCAAAGAATTTTCTGCAAGTCACTGAAGTTCAACAAGTTTGAAGATATTTTATTAGGGGTCCTTTTTCATGTGTGTTAACTACAACTTCAAATACAGGATAAAATGGGAGACAGTGGACTAGAAGTCCTGGGGAGACAATATGCCCTTTCAGGGAATAAGAAGCAAAGTATCTGCTTCTGAATGATCTGCAGGTGGCTGAGACGCTGAGTACAAATCTGTGGGACTCTTCCCCAGACCTCTCCATCAGAGAGGGCTACACTCAAGTAGAGGCCAAGGGCAACAATTTTGGGCAACATTCTTTCAACACACTTAGGCAAAAGAATTTGAACCCTAGCAGAGCAATCACACAGCATAGGGACAGCAGGTCTTGCTTGAAGCCTGGCTTTTACTATGCCAAGAGAGACCTGAGAGGCCCAAAAATAAGCCCTGCTATGAACCATAGTTCAGGACCACCAGCATTTAATTTCTCAACCATCAATCACAAGGCATCAAGCTATTGTGTTTCAGTCTTAGGATTTTAGTAAATTAAGAAGGGATTTTGCTTCTATTTAAAGAATGACAGTGAATGGGGTTAACTGGGCATCTTCTCATTACAGTTTCAAATTCTTCAAATAATCACATCCATTCTGGAGCACTGTGCATCTCAAATAATCGTGTGAATGAGGGAACAGCAATGGTGAATCTGGCCTCATTAAGTGGAGCCACAGTCCAACTAAACTACTTGACTGCCATCTGCACAACCTCTGTGCAGTTAAAAATATAGTAGTAGGAATGAAATTCAACCAGAGAGAAGGGCAAGAGACAATATTAGGTGGAAAATGCTTCCTGTTCTTTCCAGCAGGCTCCTAAAACTCAGTGGAGCTTGAGCAGCTGGCATAGAAGGATATGTGAAAGGAGAAACAGGCTTGTGTAACTGGATGGGACAACAGGAGACCAGAGGGCATGCTTAAACAAGACCTGGGCCAAAGTGTAAGTGATAGAGCAATGGGGATATAACTTAAAAATGGCCATGCCATCTTCGCATCTCACAGCAGATGCTGTTGGTCTAGAAAAAGTTTTCCCCACCAAGGTAATCATGACCATCATGACCATCAGGAAGGAAAAAGGTTTGCTTTTGTTCCTTACCTTCTGGTACTCAGTTAAGTACCAGTATCTCCTCCCTATGGGAGATTGGGAGTGGAGGGAGGAGTGGAGGAGCCATATGTGCAATCCACATCATCTTGCATCCTGCCACAATCTGGCACCACCTGGCAACAGTGGTCTACTCCAACCTAAATACCCACTGGGAAATTCTGCATCCTGTGGGTGGCCAGCTGTCATACAAGATAGCACCAGCAATTCTAAGAATCCCAGGTTAGACTTCTTACTCCAGGGAGATTATGTAAGGAGACTACTGGGACATGAAGACCCATCCTCTATTTAAGAAATTAAACCAGATAAAAAGACAAGCTACTGCTAGTCACATTAAACTGTATATGCATGACCACAGAGTTTAACAGTGTAATATTTTTATTCTACAAAAATTGGAATGAACAAAATGTAATGTTTTATGAAATTCCGACCTGAAACATATTTTTAATGGTCACCTTTGAGGGCTCCAGACAACATGAATGTTAACATGCTATTAATAGGAAATAAACTACCAGCAACTTTCTAAAATACAAAACCTACTTGTTGAACAAGTGATACAATAAATCAACAACAAAGAACTATGAATGCACCTAGTTCATCCTCCTAGTATATGTATGAAATATAATTTTTCTGATAAATAAAAGAAAACTTTTATCTCAGAAAACTTTATCTCACTGGTATCAGTCAGCTGTTAAAGTGGTCAGTCATCCCTATTTCCCTCCAGGTGTGGCTTTAAATATACAACCCCCAACAAATGGCTCAAAAATCATGACTCAAAAATCTTAAGACACTTCTTGATGAGTATCACAATACTACAATCTTATTAATATGCAAACATGAGAACTTAATTCATTTGTAATACAATGTAGAAGCACATATCACAAAAATCTTCAATGATTTTTCCCACCGTACTCTACTCCCATTAACTAAGCCATATGTCTTCTCAAAATTCCATCCACCATGACCACCCTTCCCTCTGTTTAAGAACTCATGGATCTGTAAGCACCAGGAGGGCAAGGACCTTACCTGGCTGACTTTTCACGACTATAATTCTAGCACCTAGCTGATACTCAGTATTTGTTAGAAGGAGCTGAAACTCACTCTACTTTTTTGTTGAAATGGTAAGATAGGAATAAATGAGACTTTAAAATAATCAAGTAGTTAATTTCACATTAAAAAAAAAAAGCCAAGTCACATAATACCACTTAAGATTTAGTGAATTACAATTTTTTCAAGAAGACATATATCAAACATATGCAAAAGATTTTGGCGAAAGTAAAAGGCAAAGATTTTCTTTTTCATCTGTAATTACAAAATTAGTACATAGTAAGTAAAATTCCAGACCTTCACAGATTCTTCTTCTTTTAGTTCTATAACCAAACACTATTATGGTTTAAATTAGAAGGGTTTGAATAGGCTTCTACCAACTGTGGCCACTGACATCCTGTACCTAAGAACTGGCATCTTTTCACTATAGAGCAAAGCCTTAGATTTAGACTGCCCAAGAAATATTAACATCAATGATGTTGGCTAAATATCAGAAATACCCTTTGCTGTGGAACAAATCTCTGTGCCCATCTAACCTCATGCCCACCTACCCTTGCACTAACAGAGGAAAGAACCACATAGTGCTATATACTATTATTTGAGGAGTAGGCAAGACAGGTGCTACCCTAGTATCTCAAGGTGTACACTGAAAAAAAAGTAGAATATATGATCTGTGTAGACACTAACATTAGGGAAAGCAAGCAAAATTTAAAATGTCAGGACTAAACCAAAAGGATACAATACCGAAGCCAAAACCTGGACACTGAAGACACTGAAGTGGGGTTTCAAAACTGAAGTACTTTTTGCATCCTGAAAGCTAACTTGTCTTTTCTAATCCAACACCTAATTCTTCAGTAAAAGCGGTTACTGCTATTAAAAGAGAAGCAGTGTATTAAAAACAGTAATGTCCTCTATCTCCCAGGCCTGCTAGTCAATTAGAGAAGAAATACATCAAAGTCTTTCTGAAGAGCACAAATACCCTCAACTAGATGTGGAAATGCAAACCTTGATGCCCCAACTCATTATGATATTAAAATATTACTATTATTATAATGCATGATAATCATATACTTAGAGAAGCAGCCTAAGTAATTGCAATAATAAGCCACGTGTAAAAAGGAAGCACAATTAAGAAACAAAATAAAATCTGTGTTTCTATTAGTTTCTCCAAATCTTTTATTTGAACAGTACTGCTTTATAGTAAGCCTAAGTCCAAAAGTAAGCCTAAATCCAAAAGGCAGTTTTATTTATGGGAGAGTAAGAAAAAGGGGAAACTAAAAAATCCAAAAAACTATGTCTGAGTACAAGCAACAGAATATTATAGCTCATTCTAACCCAGTTATTAGGAAGCCAAACTATTACAGCAACTATTAAAGCAAATTTCCTGTCTAATTAAAGGCTAAGTCAACCTGCCATACACCCCACAAACAGTACCACTTAGAGGAGAACATCTCGGTCTGGGAGACCAGTCTGGAGACAGCAGTTG
Organism: Mellivora capensis; assembly: GCA_004024625.1. Lineage (NCBI taxonomy): Eukaryota > Metazoa > Chordata > Mammalia > Carnivora > Mustelidae > Mellivora > Mellivora capensis. The sequence goes on along the minus strand of PISX010005858.1, from coordinate 86,784 downwards.
GGAGGACTCTGCCCAGTGAAGACTCTTGTTTGTACAAAAACAGAGGCAGAAGCATCTCCAAAGGAGAGAGATTTGTTTTTACCAAATGTGTAGTACTGGTGTACTTTCCTGAGGTCTGAGAGTTAAAGGACAAAGCCATTCTGGACAAACAGATTACAGCAAAATCAAAAGCCAAAGACACACCAAAGCAAACTTCCCCAAGGAGAACTTTTGTGTTCAAATAGCAGCTTACCTCTCTGTGAATTCCAAACTTAAGAGCTTCTGAAAAACTGTACTTGTGGGAGGAGAGATAAGCTCTTTGCAATTCTGAATTTTGAAAAATTTCTAGTAAAAACCAGGTTAAATTCTAGGACCTCTCTGTCCAACTTCTGGTGAGATAACATATTTGCAAAGTATGTGTGGCTGTTGGTTTACTCTTCCTAAAGGAATATCCCAAACATGTCTCAGTGGCTTTTCTCGCCAGATTGGGCCACTTACCCATTGTTCCACTTAGCCATCCCGTTTACTGTCAACAAACCTCTCTGGTACAAAGAAGTGACCAGAGTCTGAAAGAATTATTTCCTAGTACAGGAAACATTAAGGGAAATGAGTTCAAATATCCTGAAGCCAGAAACAAGTTAGGAAAAAATGTGCAATGTTTAACTTTTTTTAAAGAAAACTTAAACAAATAGCCAACTCTTAGACAGTAAGGCTCTAAATCTGATTATGGCTGGAAATTGGAGGCTTACGGTTACTCTCCTTCAAAACCACCCAATCAATTCAAATTGCATCTGTATTTATATAAAGAAGTCACTTGCAAGAGGTCTAAGTCACACCCCAAAGAATGAGCCAGGGGCTACCCCAAGCCTCCAGCACCCTCCCACAGTCTGACTGTAAGACATTTAAGATTATGCTTATCAGAACACAAAAATAAAATGAATTTACCTGATTTCTAAACCCCACACATAACTTCCTTCCCACAAAGCCTATGTGACTACCAACACCAGCTACACACCCCCCCCCAACTCAAAAAGAGAAAGCACAATCACTCCAGTAACTTTATGCCTCTGTAACTTCAAGACTCTTAGAGCACAGAGGCCAGGTACTCAACAGTAGTTTAATTATCAGGTTAGGAAGAGAGTCTCCCCAGAAGCAGTAGAGGACAAGGAGGGTCCATTACTCTGACCAAGACACAGCTGGGCCTGTGAGACAGCCACAAGGCCAGTGCCAAGCCTGTCAAGAGCATTTGCAAGCACCTCCTAACCACTCATGCCAGGATGTAGGGTGTGCAGTCTCTTATTATTAGAGATTTAATAAGCACGCTGAAATGAGGCAAAAGTCAGTGTGGCAAACAAACAAACAAAGCACCTGTAGAATTCGTGTGTACCTACAATTTTAAAATAGAACCTTCAGAGTGATAGCCTCAAAAATGGAAATACTACTTTTCTACTTTTAACTGTGAAATTTCTAGACACACAGAAAAAAGTGATAGTGCTAAATATAATGAATATCTAATACCTGGAGTAAATATCTGTTAACATATTTATCTATTTATCTATTTATCATATTTATCTATTTCTCTTAATTAGATAGATACCCTCCTGAGCCATTTCAAAGTTACAGACATTAAAAAAAAAAAACACCTCACTTCTAAATACAGGTAAGAGTATTCTCTGGCCATTATCACACACCATTATTACAACTAAGAAAAACAACAATCCCCATATCATCCAATACCTCGTCCATATTCAAAGGTTTCTAATACCCCCTCCACTTTTTTTTTTTTAACTTGTTCCTACAACAATCCCTCCCCCCAACACTCCTTTGATAGCCATGGCATTGACTTTTTGAAGAAATGAAACCAGCTGCTTTATAGAAGGGCTCACATTTTGGATTTATCTGATTATTCCCTGATATTTTGTTTTCTTCTTCCATCCTCACTTTTACCTTAGATTTCTGATTAACATTTTTTGGAACAATATTTCTTGGAGAACATTTTATATTTCTATAACATTGCAAGGGAGTACATTATGTCAGGCTGTCAAACTATTAGTGATCCTATATTTGATCACTTATATAGTGGGATAAATGTTTTAATCTGAAATGATTTCACTTAAAAGCATTTAGGATCTTTAGGGATGTTTATAAATGAGTAAAAGAGAATACAGGGAAAAAGGGAAATAGATGGGCCAAAATGTGGAAGTTGGGGTCTTAGTTTAGCTTCAAGTAAATTAGCCTAAGTTAGGAATGACAAATGTGGCCAGAAAATGAGGGGTTTGTAGTATTTGTGTACAATCTCCTTTAGAAAAATCTAAGAACTTTAAGGCAGAAACAATTAGCTGGTGATTAATAATACTGCAAAACTATCCACACAGCTAATTCCTCAGGTACCATTAAAATACATTTAAAAATGCAGTATGTATGGAACACCATCTTCTGAGATACTTTCCAAACATGAATTTCCAGATATATATACACACTCACACAGTGGATCATCCCAACAACCCCAAGGGAGTATAAATATAAAGGGCAAGAATGTTCACATCCTCATCTTACCAATGGGAATTTGAGCTCAAAGGCAATGATTCAGCCAAGATCACAGTTAGTGTCAAAACCAAGGTTAAATTCCAAGTCATCTGACACTCAGTACAATGATCTTTCCAATAAAGTAAGTTGGGTACAATTTTCAGAAACACCATTACGTATGATACAACAGTGTAAAGCCATATTGAATACACTCATAATTTATATATGTACAGTATCATGCATATGCATATATACACATAATACATATAGTTCTTTCAATCTCATTTTTCTTATATTTGAGTAAACATTTTTAAGTATGTTAAGTAAATCCTCTTTAAGCAACCCCCAAGCTATACAGACTTCCCACATTAAGTTGTCACTATAGCTAGCTACACGTGACAAAGAAGAAAAGATATGACAGCTCTGAGGAAAATCAATCCCTATTACAAGGCAAAATACCATTTAGATAAAGCCATATGGTGTACAGCCTAGCTTTTGTGGGTCTAGTTCTCTCTAGCCTCTCTCCATCCACAGTCTTGGGCTGGACACTGACTGGCACTTAATTTACTTAAGTCAGAATACATTTTAAATGCACCAGGAGAGTTCTTTTTTAAGTAAAAGGTATTTCCAAAATCAGAAAATAACCTTATTTTACAGAAATATCAGAATTCTACGCTTCTCATAGAAATTCTGAGAGAAAAAAAAGAAAAGAAATTCTGAGATTAAGTTGTCGAGAGTCCATGAACCGTAATGCCTTCCTTGCCAGAACTGCCAGTGGATTTAAAATCTTCTGCAAATTGTTACTTTAACTAGAAGATGCAAGGAAGGACTTGTGCACATTTTTGCACATACTCATAACAACTCCAGTCATTCCCCCATCAGAAAGAAATTAACAATTTATTTTATAAGCCCACCAAGCTGGGTTACCTCATAAAGAGGTAATACCAAGAACTGTGTTGTGCTTTATACTCTGTAAAGTGGTTCTGACATGACCTAACTCCTATCCAAATGTATAGCATCTCTAAGATGCCTTTATCCACTGGTGAGAACAGTTCTGGAAGTTCTGCTACTTAAGCCAAATCAGTATATAAGATTCTTCCTGGAATTCTGTAGTAGCTGATAAAGTAGCCTCACTGCTCCCTAACTCCCCAGGTAGCTCACCCCAGGTCACACTAGTAGGTGGCAATAGAGCAGGGTGCCAACACAGTCTGGGCCCTTAGCCACGATACTATTCAGCTTCATACTCCAGGAGATGGGACAGATAGGCTGCCTCGAGGAATCTACCAAACTACCTATCAATTGTTGATCAGACACCACATTCCCACAAATGGCAGCCACTCAAATTCTTCACAACACGCAGCCCCTACAAGCCCAAAACAGCTGCTGGAAACTAGGAGAAAGCAGACTATCACTTGCCATAATGCTTTCTTTTTCCAGTTCCGAGAACACCCACACACGGAGAACTGCAAAGCTAGGGAGCAGGGGATTTTGTCAAGTCACAGGGAGAGCCTCACAGCCCTCTGCTAGCCCCAGTGAGACAACAGTAAAGCTTTGTGCGACACATGCTTGGGAGGTCTCCTCACCAGTAATTTAGAATGAGGAAATTCCATTTACTGCAGACTTTTGTTAAAGAGCTCCCATTTGAACATCCATGCACTTAATAATCTTCCCCTGTGCCACTTTAGCCGTTTTACCTCCACAAGAGCTGACAAGTTAGCAGACAGTATCAAAAGTACTTCTGTACTCAGGGCTGAATGGGAGTATGAGGGCCTGGGCCAGACAGAGGTCCTATTCAGAAGGACTTCCTTTGAAAACTCCTCTGGCATTCTAAATCCCAAAAATCCAAATCACTGCAAGGGAAAACCTTCACTGCCCAGAGGGGCTGGGGGCAGGGCACATGACCAACTGTGCTACCTGTGTCACCTGTGGATTCACCACCACAGAGAAGTCAGGGGAGATCTAGCAGGCTTATCAAGACACGGCAATCTGCCAGATTCCATATTCTCTCAGAGAGAATTTCTCCCACACATTTAAAATGAGGTACCTCTTAATGTAGGATACACAACCCCTGGTGGCAAAGGTCATCACCTGAATCAAAACAATACCATTTACTGAATGCCTAACTGAAAGTTCACTTTCCGTACACCTTCTAATTCTAAAAACAACCCGGCTTGGCAGGGAGGGGCTCCTGGCCCTATTTTTTTTTTTTTTCCCAAGGCAAGGAAACCAATTGAGAGGGGTTAATTAAGTTGCCCAAGCCTACAGACCTACTAGCCCACTGCCTGAAAGTCAACCCAAGGCTCCTAACTCACAGTTTATCTAGCCCACTCTTTTCCAACCATGTTTCCTCCCTGTTACTTATCATTAACAAGATGGTGGGGTGCAGAGGCCCTGGTTCTGTACAAGTGGGGCATGCAGGTCGGTGACAGAGAGGGATGGTTACAGCTGAAGGATTAAAGTGTCCCGTTGTCCCCAGAACTCCCATTCACACTGTAATTTAATTACCTGCCTACAAAGGAAGAGGATCTTGAGGGTAAGAGTTGACTCTCTCATTCATATCTCCATCTCCAGAGCCCAGCGCAATGCCAGACACACAAAACACACTGGGTCAGCATCTACTGGATGACTGCACCCAAGCCAAATCTCAGACAAGTCACTGGAAAAGGTCAAGCAACACTGTTACCACAATCTACACAATCATAAAAGAAGAAAATATGTCTAATAATAGTAAACCCTCCAAATCTTATTTTACATAACCTTAAAAGGGAAGTACTTCATTTATACCAAAACCAAGTGAAAAGAAAACCACACTGCTACAAGAGTACCTTTAACTTCTACAGCCAAGTTCAAAAAACACAAATACTTCACTTTAAAACTGTAGTTATTATTGCTTAAATATGTTTGTTCCCAGCGGGCTTAAGATTCCAAAGATAAGAAGTTGGTTCTTTGGATTCCCTCTAGTCTTTATTATCTAACTGCCAACAAGTTAAAAGAATCAGTTTTGAGCCCCCCCAAAATTGCATTAATCTAACAGTATTTTACCTCTGCCTCTCCACCACTTTGATTTTTTTCAGTAGAAAAACATCTTCTCTAGTTCCTATTTAGATGTCTTAAGACATCTTTAGAAAGCTTAAGAACCCAGTTAGTACAAAAACCCACAAATATTTTAAAGGCTTACGTGAAATAAGAGTCTGAATTTCTTTTTAAAAAGGAATTAGAGAAAAAGTCAGTTAATTTTAGCTTATATCACAGCTCCCCTTCACAAACAAACCCTTTCCTCTTAGACAATTTGAGAGAACAAACTCAGAGGAAATGCCACGGAGATGGTGTCATGCAAGACTCCCTCAAGAAAAGGAAAATAGATAAGACCTCTTTCTAGGAGAAAAATGCCCAAGGAAACCAACTTCATTCAAACAGAGAGAAGTCTAATAAAAACTAAAACAAAAACCCTAAAATATCTAAAGTTAAAATAGCCATTCTTCTTTATAGTGTCAAACTCCCAAGAGATCAAATTTAATCCCAAGAGAACATGCCACCAGAGGTGTAAGAGTGATTAAATCTAATGTCTGTATTACTGACCTCTGCCAGATTTCTATCCTTTCTTAATAGCACATTTCCTCCTAAAAAGGATAAGCATCTAAAGAAAACTTATGGGATCAGTCGGGTTAAGATGATAAAGGGAGAGAGGATGAAAAACCTAAATCCTGCTAAAATTTCAGTAAATAAAGAACTTTATTGCCCTTGATCAATAACCCAAAGCATAAACAAATGAGGAATAAGATGTTTCTGACAATGTTTGATGTGTCCTCAAAAATCCCTCTACAGCATCCCTTTCCAGATGAGATCAGGCATGTTCAGGGTGGTATGGCCGTAGACTATAACATCCCTTTTCAAATAAAGGATATGAAACAGCTAGTGTTACCACAGTTTTGACATACTGATATCCCTGATTTATCATCTTCTAAGAACAAAAGTTTCCATGACTATACTCGTTACTATAAAAACTATTTTCAAGTTTGGTTTTTCCTGCTATCTATATATTTAGGACCTATCACTACTACTATATATCTGATTTACTAGGGGGGAAAACCTTGCACTGGTTTCAAGTCTTGATTTTCCCATTTGCAAGGTACAGATCACTTTTCTGCAGTTCCAATCTATTGTTTACTAGTTATTATTTACTCATTATTTACCAGGAAGTTGTTCTCAAATTTTGAGAACAAAATTTTACAGAAAGACAGGCAAAAACAAAAAGATTTTATATAGAGTATAGAATATATAGTAATCTGTACAAAGTATTAATTCTGAGGTTATAAAGAGAGGATGATCTAAAATAAATATATCTCTCGAAAAGCATTTGTCAAACTGCAATTATTACAAAGAGTTTCTAATGGCACTGTAACTGTATAAAGCAAAGTCCCAAGGCTCTTAATACCCTAAGCTTTCCCTGTGAAATAAGTTTCCCTCTTGCATATCCCTTACCCCAAAGTACATACAGATACTTCTGAGATCTCAAGAGTTGAATAAGATCTTAAAAGTCCAACAAGCCTTGTACCCCTGCATTCTGCACGAAGTAAAATCGAAACATAAATAGCATTGGCATTGAGAATCTTACCCAAACACAACCCACTAAGAAAATACTTAGGTAAACATTTTTTCACAGCAGAATAAGAGAACCTGTGATAGTGGACATTTAATAAAAAAACACACCAGCAGTAAAGGCGAACAGGGATCCAGAAGATACAGGTTGGAGTCCAGTCCTGCCACTAACAACCTCTTCATCTCTCACTTCCAACAATATTTCAACAGTATTTTTCAACTGCTAGGAGACAGGTGCTGGTACTCCCAGCTGCACAATAGGAACAGGCTGAACTAGATGGCATCTACTCAACTTCTAGATTCCCTCTTAGTTTAATTAGATTTTTAAGGCTTATACTGAAATCTTACAGGAGGTCTAAGATGGAGCATCAGGATTCCATGGTTTCATTAAAATCAAGATGTCTTTATAACTTCCTGAAACACAGATGAGTCAGAAACAAGTAGAGGTGGTGTACATTATTCTGCTTATATAACTTGGGCTGAAAATGAGCATATGCTTCTACTCAAAATTACTCACTTTTGTGAGTTTACTTTAAACTTCATCAGTAAAATGAAAATACCTCTCCACACATCCCAACCAAAACAAGCTCTCCAAAGCAAGCAAAACCCAGGAAATTACTTTTATGTGCCCAGAAAAGCTAAAGCACATAACCCAGTTCAGCATAGTAAAAAGAAGACAGATCTCCAGCCATACACTCCCTCATCATGTGGTAAATCTAGTGCTGAAACCAAGGTGGCCCACTACTCAATCCACTTCGGGGGAAGCAAGGGGAAAAATAATACTACCAAAATTGCTTCATGACTACCTCAGTCAACAACTAAGGCAAAGTGCCAAGAACTGTTACTTTCTGCATGTGTTTAAGGTCTAAAGCTCCAGAGTGTTTATAAGGGCAAATATTTTTCCTTCCAATAAAAAATGCTGACTTGTATTTTACCACCTTCTTTCTACTATTGAAAATGAGCCTCAGAATGTATTGCATCAAATCCTTTTCCTAAAAGTTATGTGAATGTGGTCTCTTTCTCTCTCAAAATATCTCAAAGTATCATTTTATGGAGTTTCTGTTCCTTCAACAGTTGTCTCAGGGCAGGTCACCTAAAAAGTAAAGTTTTTCTTTAAGTTTCTCTTGAGGAAAGAGATAATCGGAGAGATGTGTGGCAGGGCTTTGGATGGGAATTCTGAAAGATGTGCCCAGGGCTGTGGAGTAACAGGGCTGAAAGTAACAAGAAGACGGGCCTGCCTTTCCCCCTGCCACCTCTAAGCACTTATTTATCCCCAGCAGAGGTCATGTGAACTCAGAGTGTGCATTAACATACAAAGGGCCTTTACTAGGAAGTCCACAAGAAAACCTTTAAGAATTTTAGACTAGAAGAATTTTTCACCGTGCTTTCAAAAGAAGACATCATAACAAATTAAATTTTAAAAAGCATGACAAATCTTGTCACTCTTAGTCATTAGTGATTTCCAAATCTAGCAAATCAGGTCAATTTCTCATTAAGATTTCTTAGCTGATTTAATGTCAAGGGAGTAGCTGCTCATCCCTAATTGTTTCACTACCTCAACAGGTTCACCTGGATAGTAAATAATCCCCTTAAATTCTTCCTGGAGCAAGGCATAAACAAATAAAAACAAGTAACATGGGACCACACCATGTTAATTCATTAATCTTTGGACCTCATACAAGTCACTGGGGTTTTACAGCCATTACAAACAATATCCTGGGTCCTTCCCCTTCATCCTTACAACCTTCCCTCCCCCTTCATCCTTACAACCTTCCACATTTCAAAAACTTCCCTCCTACCTCCATACCTTTCCTTCCCTCATAAAAATTCAAAACCAAGAAAGTCATCAGGCTTTCCTTTGCCATCAAGGAACTGTTGAGCACTGAGAAGTTGTTGCTGCGTTTAGCTCCAGCCGATATGCCACCAACACTCTCTTCTGGGGCTTTGTTTTAATTCACTCTGCTTAGTGAAAACTTAACATCAACAATGCTTCCCCCCAACTCAGAGTCTCCAATATTCTGTGAATAGAATCATGTCATAAGCGGCACTTGGGAGTCATTTCCCACAGAATCTGGCAGCAACCAGTTCCTGAATCTGGTGAGAAACATGGAAACACATTGAGTGTTGGGAGATGCCCTGCAAATTCTCTCTCCCTTGAAAGCATTCCACATTCACATAAACTGAAGACTGCAGAAGATTTTGAGATTAACAACACTAAAAAACAAAAGCAATTCATTTTCTGAAACCTTTCAACTAATAGAAATAAGTGCCACACACACTTGGCTGATGAATCATCTCCTCCTCTTCATTTCACTGCAAATAGTAACTAATAATAAAGACACACCCCCCTCCCCAAGGGCTGTCCACCCTTCTAGGGGCTGTGCTTCAGAGGCTCCTGAAAGACCCAGGGAGACATCTCCAAGCAGCAGAAATTAAGATGCCCACAAGAAACTTCTGCCTCAACTTTCTGTGGTTTAAAGAGTTGATCCATCTTGGTGTGAATGGCCCTTAACTCTTCAAGCCACAAAAGGCTGCGGTAACTATCTAAGCGGTGCATAATGGGATTAAATCCAAAGCAATCACCAAAATCCCTTAATGTGTTGGCAATTTCTGAAATCAGTATTGACTGAAACAACTGGATTGCCTTTTAAATTGATTGGAGTAAGGAAATGTTTTCACCGGGTATCCCATGGTCATGCATTCCAATTAAACAAAACTCAGCGGATACTTGCAGATTAAAATGTCTGGAAGGATAATACAACAAAATGCTAGAAGTGGTACACAAACTTATTAAAAACCACACCAATGTTTCATATATCAGAGCTAGAGAAGACCTTGGGATGCCACTGACTTGATTTCTCAACAAAAAACATGGGTATCTACACTATTTTGCTAAGTCCTCCAGGGAATGCACTTTTGTAAGGTCTCCTATAAGCAGCACAATGAGAATGTTTATATTCAAAATGCCAAAGGCACATTTCAAAAACTTCTATTTCAAACAAAGATTTTCTTTGAAAAGCATGTTGGGGGGAGGGTGGGCTTGGGGAGAGAGTGCACTCAAGAAACTGATTTAACTGTTTTAATCAAAGGCAAATTTGGGAAGGCGTTTCAGCTTAACAACGAAGTCAAATCATAGCTCTGCCACTGACTAGTTCTATTTAATCTCACTCAAGTTGCAAAAATGTCTCTAAACTTCAATTTCATCATCTGAAAAATGGAGATAATAACAGTGCTTGCCTCGTGGCATTCATTTGAAGGATTAAATGAGATAGCATGTGTCTAAGCGTGCTCTACTCCTGGAGCTAAGTAATTCCTGGCATGCATAAAACATGCAATAAATGCTGGGTATTGTTGCGATCATCACTTACTCTGCAACAAGGACAAAACAGGCCTTGTCCTATCGTCTGCTGCTGGCCTCCAATGCTGTGACTCCCTGCAGTTGGAGCCTGGCACCAGTTGAGACCGGACTGGGTCTCCTAAGACTGACCTGGTCTCACAAACAGACATGGGGCAGTGGCCGGCAATGAGAATGATGTGGACATGGCGGAAAAACTGCTTAGTGCAATTCAGTGTGATGTTGAGTTTGAACTCCAACTCAACACCTTCAAGCTCTATGATCAGAGACAGGTAATTTAGCTTTGCTAGCCTCCCCCAGGCTTCTCTTCAGCTAAGTGGGAAAATTACATTACCTAAATTAATCCTTGTGGGTGAAAAACTAGCACAGCGCCTGGCTCAGTATACCAGAAACATCACCCTTTCTTTCCCTCCTCTATCCTGTTAACTTCCTAATCTAAGTGCCTCTGGGCATAAGGCGTGAGTCAACTGTGATGATCAGAAAATGGGCTGAGTGTTATATGAATAAGGACAGGAGAAAATGTAGGTTGATACAGGAAATGGCATTCTCTCAGAGCCAAGAATGAACCAACACACAGTTGGACTTCAGAGATAATGCTACCTTTCAGATAAGAGCATGAATCACTGAGAAACTAACTGTTCAATAAAAGACAAGACTGTGCACTGTGAACATAACCTATGAAATTTATACCTGTGTGGCTGTGTAATTCCTATGTTATTTTGTTTTCATTGACTTTCAGGTAATCTTTCATTCACAGACCAGGTTTTCAATACCTTGCGGTAAAACATCATTTCTCCTTGGGCATGGGAGAAAATTCCCAATTTCTATATAGAATCATTTTAATCCACTTTACAATCCTGGAAGAAAGGGAGGTTCAGAAGAAAAAGATAACACAAAATAAATAGGGTACTGAGCACCATAAAGTTTGGAAAGTGCTATTCTCCAGAATCTTCAGGGAACATTCACATGGCTCACTTTCCAGACCCTGAGGTCACCTGACCAGTGAAGACAACTGATCTATAAAGCACTGATAAGGAAACAGTGGCATAACAGCTGACACGTCCCCCAGTGCTGGCTCCTTTGGGACCAAACTGAAGTAGAATACAGTATAAATGAAATGCCCAAGTATAAGAATGAATGTGATACACATTGTCCAGACTGTAGTCAAGAATCATGGAGCACCTGGGTGGCTCAGTGGGTTAGGGCCTCTGCTTTCGGCTCGGGTCATGGTCCCGGGGTCCTGGGATCGAGCCCCGCGTCGGGCTCTCTGCTCCGCGGAAGGCCTGCTTCCTCCTCTCTCTCCCTGCCTGCCTCTCTAGCCTGCTTGTGGTCTCTGTCAAATGAATGAATGAAATCTTTAAACACACACACACACACACACAAACCTTAAAAAAAAAAAAAAGAATCATACATCTGAGGGTGTTAAAGGTTCAAATAGTGCAGTGTATGAAAGGCAACTTAAAGGGTACTTTTTGAGTCAGTTATAATGCGACCCCCCTCCCCACTCTATGCTATTCCCTCATTGTCCAAATTTCACCCTACTCCCTCTTAACCCATTTTGGGGAAGCTAGGTAATAAAGAACAATTTTTTTTTTAAATGCAGGGTTAAAAAAGAGAGAGATGAGTTGCCTATTCCATTAAGCATTTCTCCCACATTTTACAAGTAAAGACACGATTAAGAAAGGAATGTGCTTTAAGAACTGCTCATCCAGGAATTACCAGGCCAGGGATCCTTGCTCAAAGGATAAGAGTCATTACAACAGACACTTGGTCAGAAGAACAGACGCTTTTGATGAGGTCCTCCCCACAGTCCACTCAAGCCTCCCAAATGGTATCCTCCCCCAAACCTCACCAAACCATGCATTATTCCTCAGAAATATGGTCTGAACCTGTGCCATTTAAAGTACAGACTTGGGCACCTGGGTGGCTCAGTGGATCAAGCCGCTGCCTTCGGCTCAGGTCACGATCTCAGGGTCCTGGGATTGAGCCCCCCATCCGGATCTCTGCTCAGCAGGGAGCCTGCTTCCCCCTCTCTCTCCCCCGCCTCTCTGCCTACTTGTGATCTCTGTCAAATAAATAAATAAAATCTTAAAAAAAAAAAAAAGTACAGACTTAAAAGCAATAGCACATGAACACAACACAGACATATCACTGCTGATATTGCTAGACCCAGAACCAGTAGGGATCCCTATCCTTTTGTAACAATGAAGGAAACTACGAGACCACTACTACCAAAGACCCTAGGACAGTAAAGAGACTGGCCACAGACAGCAATGATCATTTTTACACACTGATGCTGCTTATAAAAGCTCCTGCACTGTGTCCTCTGGTCAATTTTCTGAAAGGCACACAGGTCAAAGGTTTCACCTTCATTGTGTCTGGTTTAGAAACTGAGACTTAAGAGGTTGTCATTTACTCGAAGACTACTAACATGAGCACCTGGCCTGCAGATGCCTAACCCTGTCCTCTCTCACTGGTGAGGACTTCCCACAGGCTACCAGCAGGGCCCACTATCCATGCAGACACTTCACATAAAACTGAATGCAGACTTGTGACAAGGAAACCTTTTTACCCATGTGGATTTACAGTTCCATGGACTGCAACATTTTCACTCCAAAGCAAATCTCAATACAAGTATCTCAACTTTTATGGCCTCCAGACAATTCTCCCTGGCTAGAACTATCCTTGAAGCTATGAATGTTTTTCCCCTAAGTTGTAGATCAAGCCTCAAATCAACAACAGCAGCAAGAGTCTACCTAAAAAAGTCCATCAGCTAAAAGCTAATTGGCCTGTCAGTCAGGAAAGGAGGAACCTTCAAAAGTGACCTAACCTAGATAGAAGTTATCAACTTGACTAGGACTGTCCGACCTTGAGAATCCCAACACTTCTGATTTTAACAGTAGATTGCACAGCAATTTCAGATGCACACAAACCCCAGGCATCCAACCAGAACAATACACACGCGTTCAAAGGGTAGTGATGCTCATCAAAGCTTCCATACTGTGCTTCTAAGTCAGCTGGCTGTGGCTGCTTATAGTTGGGCTCCTAACTGAGGGCAACACACCTAAGTAGAAGCCAGCACCAGTTTTAGTTTCAGCACCTCTAACAGTACCTCAACCTACAGGCCATATCAGCATTGATTTAAGAGCAATCTGTTTCATGCCCGGGCTCTGTACCACACTATCCGCTCCATTCCTTTCCTTGGATTTGAACACCTGGAGATGAGTACTTCACACTCAGTAGGTACCCAATAAATATTTGCTGAATGACTAAAGAGACCTCAGGCAATCACCTACTCTGATCTTTTCTCTGAGCCCCATTCTGTAGAAGAGACATGTTAGACTCTAGGGGTTAAACTATTTGTTCCACCAAGCTAGGACGAGGAAGGAGCACTGAGAACATGGAGAGAATTGGTATCTCATCCAAGCATTCCACTTCTTGTTTGTATAAAAAAGGGGGGTGGGAAATAAAAGAACATTTCCACAAAGTTGGTATCCTTTTTAATATATTTCACTGAAAGTTTACCAATTTCTGAATTGTTTTCTCCTTTCCTTTTTGAGTTGACTTCATGCTTCTTTATCTAATAAGAATATGTATATGTTCAACTGTGGAACATTGAATTCTTTGCAGAAATGCTAATTCACAACTGAAAAGCTGTTATTAAAACCCTGTCACACTCTCCCAACACACTAACAGGAAGGTGGAAGTGCCACAGAAACCAAGCAAGAAAGGCTCCCTCCCTCCCAGCAGCAGGAATCAACGCAAGCCCAGGGAGCTTCTCCCAAGCTGGGAGGAAGTCAAATGAAAAGATAAAAGACAGAGGGCTTACAGCAGAAGATAACATTATCTGGATCCCTCCAGATTTGTGAGAACATCCTGCTGACCCTGGCCAAGTCTCTTCATTCCTTATTTCGAAAAGCAGTCTTGTGCATTTCAAGTTGAGAGTCAAGAAATGGTAAAGAGAAATTAAGTAGACCCATGAAAGCTCTTCAATAAATTCATCATGTGATAGTAAACAATTCTAGTTTCAATCCCAAAGCAAAATAATAGGAACTATTTTTTGCCATTATCCTTGGTTGCTTTCAAAAGGCAAATACCAGAAGTATTTGTTACTTGCATATATATACACACACAGACACACACCCCAGCATATAACTTTTTTAAGGTATTCAAATGGAAATCCATTTCCAGTGCTTCCCTGCTTTGAACAGCTAGCTTCACTTTGTGAACTCTAGGACTCTTCTTCAAAAGCCAAAAAGCATCACTGACAGACTGTACCCACCAACTTTCTCTGGAAATCCCATAAAATATTAAGATGCTCTGTTTTACACCAAAGACTCAGTCTGCAGCTGCTCCTTTGAACTATACAATCTACAAAACACACTACAATATACCCAACATACCAGTGTGCTAAGACATTAAAAGCCCTTCTGCTTCTCTGAAGGAAATAACTCTCCCCTTTGCTTTGGTAGTGCTATTATTAGTCACAACTCCAGTTTCTCAAGTGCCTCCCAAGTGTTTTCCACTAGAATCACAAAATGAAATGCCTCAAGTGAAAACTTCACCTTCTTACTGTTTCCAATCATTTTCAAAGCCTGCTGCAAAGATGAACCAAGCCCACTTTTTGTACCAAATCAGGCACAACTAGTAGTGAAATGAAACACTGGGACTTTTTTGTTTGTTGGTTAGTCTGTTCATTTCCTCAGACAACTTTCCTAATCCCTTATCGAAGGTGTAGAGGGGGAAAAAAATCTTAGAACGGAGAAGAGATACCTAAGATTGTTGTAATTTAGCATCTAATTGTCTGTCCCAACTGAGCTGTTTTAATTTGTGGTCACCTGTGGTGCAGGTTTTCTCTAATTAGAAAGTGGGAATATCTGTTCTTTAAAGAAGTCTTTTTTTTTAAAAAGATTTTATTTATTTATTTGACAGAGAGAGATCACAAGTAGACAGAGAGGCAGGCAGAGAGAAAGAGAGAGAAGCAGGCTCCCTGCTGAGCAGAGAGCCCGATGTGGGGCTCGATCCCAGGACCCTGAGATCATGACCTGAGCCGAAGGCAGAGGCTTAACCCACTGAGCCACCCAGGTGCCCCTCTTTAAAGAAGTCTTTAATTATTCCACCCTTGAAATGCCTACCCCTGTCATGGGGACCAGATTCATCACTCTCCCCTCACCAAAACCAGCGAAACATACACCAGTCTTTTTTTTTTTTTTAAGATTTTATTTATTTATTTGACAGAGACAGAGAGAGATCACAAGTAAGCATAGAGGCAGGCAGAGAGAGAGAGGGAAGCAGGCTCCTGCCAAGCAGAGAGCCCAATGCAGGGCTTGATTCCAGGCCCCCGAGACCATGACCTGAGCCAAAGGCAGAGGCTTAACCCACTGAGCCACCCAGGCACCCTCATACACCAGTCTTTACATAAAAGCAGCTCCAGGACAAACCTTAAGATTTATCTCCTAGGGTCTCATCCTAAACTCTCACAGTTACTTCCATCTCTGGATGCCAACCTCAAAATGTTTGCCAGAAAAAAGATGGAGACACAAGACATAACATTTTGCTTATCTAAGGTAGTTAGTTGCTAATAACTCTTTGAGG
Organism: Mellivora capensis; assembly: GCA_004024625.1. Classification (NCBI taxonomy): domain Eukaryota; kingdom Metazoa; phylum Chordata; class Mammalia; order Carnivora; family Mustelidae; genus Mellivora; species Mellivora capensis. The sequence goes on along the minus strand of PISX010005858.1, from coordinate 70,730 downwards.
ATATTACCTATGTTTTGGCAACAACACACCCCATGCTACAAATTTCAGGTTTCTATAAAGAACTGGGGAAAGGAAAAACAAACATATAAAATGGGATGGATCTAAAATTCAAAACTATCTAAGAGAAGGCGGGGGCAGTGACCAGGGGAACTTCAGGAAACAGGTCCATATTTGGTGTAAAACAATTTTTCACAAAGGTCTATAATGTTCTCAAAAGTGAAATGTAATTTAGTTTTAATAGGAGTTTTAATCTCTTTAAATAACTGTTTATAGTTAAAAGCACAGTCCAAAACGCACAAGATCCACAAAATAGCACTTTTATAGTAAGCGCTCATCTTGCAATGAGAAAAGTAATCCCACAAAATTAAAATTCCAGAAGACAGGATGTAGAATCAGGTGCCTGCCTGTGATTCAGTCGATTCTCCTGAACATAATATACATTACTGTGGTATATCAACAAATTAAGCCACAAATTCAGCCACTTCTGAAACTCAGAAAATATTTCTCAAAAGTTCTTTACAACAATGAAAACTGTATTCATTTATTATACCAACAGTAACAATACCAGCATACCTGTTTATTAAAAAAAAAAAAATCGGGGGGCCTGGGTGGCTCAGTGGGTTAAAGCCTCTGCCTTCAGCTTAGGTCATGATTCAGGGTCCTAGTATCAAGCCCCACATCGGGGCTCTCTGCTCAGCAGGGAGCTTGCTTCCTCCTCTCTCTGCCTGCCTCTCTGCCTACTCTGCCTACTTGTGATCTCTGTCAAATAAATAAATAAATAAAATCTTTTTTTAAAAATCAGAAGGACAGGTGAATACAGGATCTCAAAAAATTTGGTGTATGTAGATGACTGGCAGCAACAACAGCAGAGAAACCAACTAGGGGCCAATGAAAGAGCCTGAGAAAGCTCTTTTACCTAGAAGGGAAAAAATAGGTAATGAAACAAAAGTAAGTTGAGCGTCTAGGGCAGGCTCTGTTTTCCAAGCAAATGGCTCCAAATATCAATTTGGCAGCTCACAACCAGAAAGGTCATTTTAACCACACTTTCACAAAGTGTTCATCTGGGCACTTAATGGCTATGGGTGGCTACGTGTGTGCACACATTCAATGTTCATAACTGGAACACACTTAAGACCCAAAGCTCTAAAAGGCTCCTGTAAGTGGGAGAAGAAGTGGGAGCAGGAGGCACATCAGAGAGTTACATACACAGTGAGGAAAAGCTCAGAACTGATGGCCCAAAGGGAGCTATGTAACATGAGAGAGATTCAGGAGTCACAGTCAGAAGATGCAGGTTCTATTACTTCCATTTTTTACCTGGAGTGCAAATGATACTCTGCTCACCATTGTGTGAGAGAAACTACCACAGAATGCCCACACTAACTGAAGTGGTACTGTTTGCAAGAAAAGGGGGGAGTAGTATGGAGGGGGCATATTTTCACTTTTTTCCATCTTTTAGCATCTCTCTGATTCAACCGATTTTATAATATGGAATGTAATTATAGGAGAAATGTTGCGATACATCATCCAGAACTGCTATCTTTAAAGGCAGCGCATGCTGTCTTTTAACTATGTCCAACACTTAGTTTCACACTACTCACATCTGCCATGCAAGCTATTCATATGGTGAGACGGAATATTAAAAACAGTAGTATTGTACTATCAATAAAATGAAATTAAAACTTTCTATCCCATTAGAGATGACAGAAGTACTAGAACTCTACCCACCATAGAAGTCGCTAAATTAACTTCTGGTGCTGCAAGAGCTGCTCTCTGGGAAACTGACTACTCAGAAGAACTCATTTCCTGCCTTGTTCAAGTAACAGGTCTCAGAGGTTCAGAATCATATGCTAACTGTAGCAGCCACACAACTCTGTTCTTGGGAAGGATCAGCAAAGAGGAGATGGCCAGAAATGGGTGTCTGCTCCACTGTGTCTCCAAGTGAGGCGAGAGGCCACAAGCCTCTGTGAGAGGAGGTGGAACCCACCTGGTCAAGGGCACTAGCACTGCTGCTCCTGCACCCCCAGGCCATGGAAAAGGCCACAGACCCGCTCAAGCATCCTTACCTCCTCACAGAAAGCTCTGGCATCTGAACCCTTTGGTGCTGGTCAAAAAGCAAGCTCAGCAAATCCAAAGCTACAGGTGAGTAAGTAGAAAAAAAAAAGAAAACTAAACCAAGTTTCTGTAAGTGATAAGAAGACCAAATTTGCTAAATCTGCTCTGACCAATTTCAGGAGTCACCTCTAGACTTCCACGTTCTTTTGTTTTAAAATGCTAAGAGAGGGGCGCCTGGGTGGCTCAATGGGTTAAAGCCTCTGCCTTAGGCTCAGGTCATGATCCCAGGGTCCCGAGAGAGATCGCGCCCCGCATGGGGCTCTCTGCTCAGCAGGGAGCCTGCTTCCTCCTCTCTCTCTCAGCCTGACTCTCTGCCTACTTGTGATCTCTGTCAAATAAATAAATAAAATCTTTAAAAAATAAGTAAATAAAATGCTAAGAGAAATTCCACTGACAAATTTTACACTGGCTTTAACAGCCAGATTCTTCGCAGTTCTTAGCAGCGTGGCAACAAAAAAGGTGCTAGAAACACCTTAAGAAAAACAGACCATCCTTTTCCCTTACCTTGGTTTTCTTCTTTCAAGTATTATTTGTTTCTGAGACTGGTGTAAAATGTGGGGTGTTTTTATCCCCAGTAAAAACAGTTATCATGTCAGGGTGGGGGTGGTAGAGTAGAAATAAAGGGTAATAGCATCTTGCCAGGGAATTGCCATTCCCCATGAAGAGCTCAGTGAGCAGTCCTGTCACATGGATAGGGAACAGACATCACATTTACTGAAAAGGATCACTGTTGCTGAGAGTTGAGGCCTTAATAACACTTGATCCAAAAATGACCCAATCAACGCTATTCCTTGTTACAAGTCATTTACTGAGACAAGGTCCACAGTTCTCCTATGAAGAACTCTTTGTTTTGCTACTTTCACCACGTTAGGAATGTTGCGGACCAAATGAAAACCCTGAAACAGCCTCTCAAATCAGTATATACATTTTAGAATCATCTGATCTTCCAGTCCTAAAAATTAAGGCAGCCTCCCCTTTTCAACTGTCCCCAAGATCCGTTAACATCAGGTTACCAGAGATCCCTCTCACACATCCGTCAGGCTCTTCTAAATTCGGAAAAGCCTGAGTTTACCTTGCTTTAGTCCCAACAGTCCCTTCAAGCACAAAACTTGAGGCCAAGTTAGAACTGGATGTAAACAGATTTCTATATTTAAGAATCTATTTAAGTAAAACCTCTTTTAAAGGCGGTGGGGGGGGGGGTATGTTGGGCTGGATGAAAGCCTCTCATTTCATTTTAGATTTAAAAACTGGAGAAAAGGGGGTTTGTTCTTTCAGGCTTCTAAATTATAACTTATATACCGTGGGGGTAAGGGTGGAAGCTAGTTTGCACTATCCCATCCCGAGATAATAATTCATAAGTCTTCCTTCACCCATTTCATAAAATACAGTTACAAGTGATATGTCTATGTGTCCTAAGTATTTGGTAAGTGTTCCCTCTCTTTTACCTGGTGAACCCTGAATGTCTCATTATCACTGCAGGAGAAAAGCTAGTGAGCAAGGCCTCTGAGCTCTCCCTGTTGCCAGCTGCTAAAATCAACCAGGGGTGGGACTTTTCCCATATAAAGAAGGTTAGGCTGAGAAAAGAGTACTAAATAAACAGCTCTACTTCTCATTTTATTCAGGCCAAAGCTAACACTAAATTAAAGGGGGCTTCACTCTCTTGGGCACATTTATTTATCATAAACATCCTAGAGGGAGTGAAAAGACAGGGTCAGTGGGGGAGGGAGGGGTGAGAGAAGAAGAAAGGGAAGGGAGAGAAGGTGGGGAGATGGAAGGCTGGCAAAGGACCCAAAAATTAGGAAAGAAGAAAGTTATTTTAAAGGCTTAAGGAAAACAGTACCAGTCCAAAGAGGTCACTGAAGAGAACAGGCACTCCCTAAGTTACTTATCAGCTTTGGGTCCATCACTCTGCTACCTTGGGCTGTGGCCTCCACGGTCTGCCCAAACTAATCAAGGTCAGAACCTGTTGGTACCTGCCTGGGAGGCCTCCAAGCAAAATTCCAGGAGCCCGGAAGTAAGGGCTCAGATTTGCAGCTGGGCAGCACAGCCCCTCCACAGTTAGGATGAGCCCATTCCAGGAGTGCACTACTTTGAAGGTCCTTTACAATGTTCCTACTGCCCAGGTGGCAAGAACCATTGAGGCATGTGAAACCTTTCATGTAACACCCCTATGTATCTGATAACAATGACTTTCAAGCCAAAGATCAATACAAAGAGCATGCTCTTGGTTCACGCACCACCTACAAACACATATTTATTCACCTGTCTCCCTCAAAACAATTGTGAACTCCTTGAAGACTGGTAGACACGGATTTCTGCATCCCCACCACCAGTACGGCAGTAATAACAATACTTACTGAGCACCTGACCCTGTAAACTTGGCATGCATTATTTCAGCCTTGCAACCCTCTTAGTTACCATTATATTGGCCCCTTTTTTCAACTGAAGACATTGAGGTTCAGAAAAATAACTTTCATGATGGCCCCACAGTTAATAATGCTAGAAGAGGGATGGCTGAACCCAAAGCCTACATTTTTAACCACCAGTCCAGTGGTTCTCAAATGGTTTGGTCTCGAGATCTCTTCACATTCATAAAAATTAAAAACCCCAAAGAGCTTTTGTTTAGGAGGGTTATATCCATACTTACCACGTTAGAAGTTAAAACTCGGTAATTAAAGGAGGGGAGGAGGGAGAGAAAAAGAGTAAAACTCCTCTGATCTAACTTAGCCAATGGGCAAGGTATCCCTCATTAGCATGGAATCTGTGATATGTTTAAGGGAGAAAAGGATCTATTGCCTTCTACACTCCCCTGTATAAGATGGACAGTCAAAACTACAAAGTTTATAATAAAATACTGAGTCTTCAAGAGTCCTTAAGAGTCCTCAAGCATCACAAAGTTGGATTTAATTATCAGGTCCTTTTTTAAAAAAAAAAAAAAACTCTTCCTGGTCTTAGGAGAGAGGCCCTGGTCTCATCATCTGTAGCTATTTCAAGCCAGTCATCTATATCTTAGTATAACAACTAAGGGGGAACTTTCAGGGTAGAAAACTCAGTAGAGCGTCCAACTCATAAACACTCAAATGCTGACTATAATCATTACGATTATTATTAGGCTATAGAAAAGAAAAGGACAAAGGAGAGAATTTTCCACTTCCACAAAACTTAGCAAGGTTTTCTGAACAGACATGTTTCCTTCCCTTACTCTAAAAATAAGCGAATAAGGGAAGGGGCTTGCTTATGCTGACAGGACAAACTGAGAAGACTAAAACCTATCTTCAAACATTTATTTTCCTATCTGAATGTCAACATTCCATTCTGTCTTCACAGCAAGCTTGAAAAGAACAGCTACTGCTTTTGACCTTGTATTAAGGTCAAAAAGCACTATTTCAAATCTTGATTCTGCTAGAGATAGTAAATGACCTTAATTGTGTGGAACTCCAAATTATATAATAAGTTAGAAGCACAAGACCATAAAGTAGACTTTAGATTCTGATAGAGGAAAATAAATCAAGGCGATATAAATCATCTCTGAAGCCAAAGACACAGGCAGATATTCTACGGAAGGTCCAACAGTTATTTTCCATCCACCCAGGATATTTAACGTCTGCTGCCTGGGGCCCATAATCCACATATAGCACAGGAAGGATCAGAGTCTCAGACATAAGGACCCTGTTAACAAAAGATTGACAGGGCCCTCTTCATTTATAGGTAAGAGGCAGAAGCCATTCTGACAGTCCCAAGGCTGGTTCCCTCAATACTTCAACAGTTGAATTCTCAAAGCTGGCCAAACAAAGAACTGATTAACAACCCTAGTCTATCAGAGTGAATTCTGAATTCATTTCTGGATTTTAATTTAGAGATTCCCTAAAAATTTCCTATCTGCCATGCTGTGGAAAAAACAAGTTTTTAGAGTCAGGTTTATTTACATGCTTTTTTAAACCTTTATTTAGTCCACAAAGTAAATCTATATAATAAGCCTTAAACCAACAAGGCACTGAAAAAGCAGCTGGCAACCTCCAGGGAGCTTAAATTACAACTATTGAGAACAACCCACAGCAGTGCACCAACTATTAGAGAAGTGTCCTCTGCTTTGTATTTCTTAAGTTATACTAACAGCAAAAAACATGACAAACAAAAACAAAACCTTTAAATATTTCAGGGGGAAAAAAACCATTTGAGGACTCCTGAAAACATAAAAGACAAATGTTATTTATATCCTATATTAGTATGTTTTCATAAATGTTTTTCCTTTTGGCTCATCCATGCTGTAAACTGAAGGCAAAAGAAATAACACCCTCCCACTAAAACCAACAGTACTGAGAACCACAAGGGAAGAGCCTAGGGGCTGGACCACTGAGGTCACGCATAGCAGGATTTGGTGCCACACAGAAATCTGTATCCCTCAGTGATATTTTTAAAACAGAACTACTATCCTGATTTGATGTGTCTGTCTATTCACTGACCATCAATTGTGTGCAGGGAAGGAAAGCACTGTGTTGAATGCCAGCTTTATTTGAGCAGTCAGCTATCATGGGACTGTCAGAGTGGCTTCACTGCCTACTCTGTCTACCACGCAGTACCATCTCTAAGCCACGAATTCTGTCTTCCAGGAACCACCATGTAACAGGACACAACCATGACTAAAAAAAAGGCAAATGGCCTGCCAGAAGTACCAAGGAATATGATGGCCAGCAACCACGCTTACATGTATCACTTTATGAACACAATTTCATTTAATTGGGAGATTATCTCCTTGAATAAATTCTAGCCAGACTCCTCTGAAACTCTCTTCTCAACTAGGCCTTAACCTAAGGACTGGAACAAGCTCAGTTTCTAACAGCTCAAGGCACATCCCTAGGATGACTAGGCCCCCTTCCCTTAAAATACTTTCCTGAGAAAACTCAAGCTGCCAAAAGGAAATGTTTCAGCCCTAACCTGACAATACAGCCTATCTCCCAGTGTCTGTGGGAGGGGAGGAGCCTAACTTTAGTGAGAGCTAGCTAGCAAACCCAGAGGGATGTCACAGGGACAAACCTTTTACTTCTCTGACTCTACAGAGGTCCTGCTCACCCCCCTCTCTATTCCCTCATTCTCCCTTTAAAAGGGCCAGTCATCTCTGTATAGATTGAGATTGAGTTCAGTTCACACTGGACTCTTTTTTCCCTATAGGAACAGTTTTCACAGATTAAAATCTGTCTTTACTACTTTAGTGTCTGACTCTGTTCATCTTTGACAATCCTTACCACCGCCTTATGAAACAGGCACTATCGTGATTCATCATAATTTACAGATGACAAAGTAGATTCTTAGGTTCAGTCACTTTCCCAAGGTCCCCTCCTATTTGGTGGCAGCCCAGGCAGACAGTAAACTGTCCACCACTGGTACTTCCTGTAAACTACACTGGCACAAGGACAAGAGAACCCAGAAAGCAAGGCAAGCCACAGGGGCCAGAAAAAGAAAGAGAGGTCATTAGATGTTGCAAAAAGCACCAGAGTCTAAGTCCCTAGGGTATTCTGAAAGTACAAGAGAATGGTGGGGAAATAAGACAGATTCAAGAGGTCTAGGGGAGAAAAAAAAAAAAAAAAAATCACCGAACCGAGAAAATCTTCTGCAGATCATTATCCTATTTCTTTCACTTTACAAATCTCAAAGCACTGGGGCGCCTGGGTGGCTCAGTGGGTTAAAGCCTCTGCCTTCGGCTCAGGTCATGATCCCAGTGTCCCGGGATAGAGCCAGGCATCTGGCTCTCTGCTCAGCAGGGAGCTTGCTTCCCTTCCTCTCTCGTTGCCTTCCTCTCTGCCTACTTGTGATCTGTCTAATTAATTAATTAATTAATTAATTTTTTAAAAATGAAAAATGTTAAAAAAAAATCTCAAAGCACTAAATTGCCTCCCAGAGGCAACTACTATCAATTTTGTTCCACCGAAACCGTCTTTAATTGTCCAGTATAAAAAAAAAGACATCTTACTGCTTTTAAAAACAGAAAAAGTCTGCATATAAGTTACTTTTAGTACTAACTGCAAGCATTTTTCTCAGTATATTGTGCCTAAAAAGCTTGAATCCCTCAGGTTAGCCCCTGCATTCATTAAGAGTCCAAGTCAGTTTCCAGTCAGGAGCTGTTTTTCTAATTTCTTTTGTTCAATGGATTGGGGGGGGATCCAAGGTTTATGTAGATACTCCTTGCTGTTTGAAGTATCCCAGTCTTTAGGAATGTATTTTAGTGACTTAAGAGAAGTAAAAAAGAATAGTCTCCATTTTAAAAAAATTTTTTTCAGGGACAGGGCACGGCACCACAGTCCAGAAGCCAGCTCTGAGTCAAACCCTGGTCCAGGCCCAGCTCCCACTACCACCTACAAGATACAGTACATCTACGTGTTAGGTAACCTCTCTGAATTTCATCATGTTTCCAGAGCCTGCCATAGAGCAGAGGATCAACAAATATTAATTCACAGCCTTCCTTTCTACTTTGATTCACTCCTGGCAAACTTTTGAAAAAGCCAGAAGAGGCAGGAATCTAAATGAAGAAGCAAGAAGGGAAAGCATAGTAGAAAGAAAAGCATAATTTGGGCCTGAATGATAGTGAGTAACCAGAAAATGACAGCTTTTTTTCCTTTTCAAACTTTCTTTCATCTGAGTCACCTGTTCCAGACATAGACTCCTGGCCTTGAGCAATTCAAAAGGAGTGGCATAGAAAAGAAAAGGAACGCCCATCATCTTTAATGTGTGCACACATCAGCATGTTTAATAAAACACTAAGCAGCCCTACCTCCAGACTACTCCAGGCCTGCTTCTTTTCCAGATAATACTACTGGATATTTCCCAATCTCAGAGCTATCAGAGACAACAATTAGTAATAGGGGGAAAAAACCCCAAACAAAACAAAAAAAAAACAGCTCACATCAGATAATTCCTAATTAACCTAAGTAATTCAGAGCAATGATGTACATTCATAAATTCTTCTGAACCATGCAACCAACTTAATTTAATCCAAGAATTAAAAAGGGGGCACACCTCTTATTCCCCAAATCAGGGTGGCAGCTTACAACTGCTATAGTCAACCGATAGCTCTTTACTACTTTATGGGTCATCCATGCTGTAAACTGAAGGCAAAAGAAATAATCTCCCACTAGAACCAACCAACCAACCAACCAACCAATAACCTCCCACTTGTGTACTGAGAACCACAAGGAAAGAGCCTAGGCACTGGACCACTAAGGTCATGCAAAGCAGGATTTGGTGCCACATTGAAATCTGTATCCCTCAGTGACATTTTTAAAACAGAACTACTATCCTGATTTCATGTCTCCCCATTTTCATGTCTCCCAGAAACCATCATTCAAAATGTCTGACCAACAGAAACCCACACACCCCACTGAGAGAAAAAGCACCAAATTTCAGAACGGCAGCTTTTCTAGGTGACAAATAATTACGCAAGATTAAACTTTATTAGCAGCTTTATCATCCATGTTTCACAGATTTGTCATAATGACTAACTTCTCATAATCAAAACTCCAAATTACCCAATAGCCCCAATTTCCCGTGTGTGGACAGCTCATGATAGCACAGCAAGTAGTAATACTGAGATAGTAAAACCGATCTGTCAAGAGAGAAAGGGAGGAAATGAGGAAGGAGGGAGAAAGGAAGAAAGAGGAAGAAGGAGGGAAAGACTGATTAATCTTTTTGATGCGGAAGCTTTCATTACTTTTATTTTAATGGATACTTTTCCGAAGTGTACTTTCAGTCAACAGACCTTTATTAAGTACCCACCAGGTGCCAAGTATTTTAAGTGTCACAAACAGCAATTCTGTGGTCCTCATAAAGCTTACATCCAGCAGGAGGGAGCACCATTTCACTGAAGTAACAAATGAGGAATGTTACAAACTTAAAGTACTGGGGGACAAGCTGCAGTGGAGTTTATCTTATGCTGGACAATCAGAAAAAACACTGATACAACTTCCCTGAGTGATGGAGAATCTGCAACAGAATGAGTTATTGTAATGCATTAGAGCTGAATTTGAAACACATAAGGAGCAGTTATGTGCCAGGCCACTCTGATACACAAAGGGGCACACAATAGTGATCCCTCTCTAACACTAATCAAATATTACACAAACAAATATAAAAACACAACTGTGCCACGAGCTATGTCACCAAGAGACAGTGCTAAAAGTGCCTATATTTGTGACCAGGACGCAGCTGAGGACATCCGGAGGCACCTGCAGAAGTCTTAGATGCCTGGTAGGCAGGACCCAAACAACAAGTAGGGGCTGACAGAAGGCCAGTGTAATGGCAGCACAAGGAAGAAAGGGGATCATGGCACCCAGCTGGGGCCTGGACCGAGTAAGAGGCTGGACCAAGCTGGGCATAGAGTCATATTAAAGAGTTTGGCCTTCATCCTATGAGCAATGGGTAATCGCTGAAGGAGGGAGACCTAATATGGCTCTTGTTCTGAACAGATCCTTACAGCTCAGCTGTAGGGAACAGATCAGATGTAGAGAGGCCAGGCAGGTTAGGATGAAGGCCTAGGGATGGTGTGCCAGGGATGGTGTGAAAACAAATGGGAAGGAATTCAGGCCTCAGAGGCAGGACTATCTCTATAATTTTTAAACTTTTGAAGTATCTAATATTCACTTGCTTTTGGTGGAATAAAACACCTATAAATAGTGGACTTCTGTAAAATATAACAGGGGGAAAGCATTAGAAAATAGAAGGTGGGAGAAGTGGGTTTCTTTCCTCAGAAAAAGCACCATTCGGGGCACCTGGGTGCCTCCATGGGTTAAGCCTCTGCCTTCGGCTCAGGTCATGATCTCAGGGTCCTGAGATGGAGCCCCACATCGGGCTCTCTGCTCAGCAGGGAGCCTGCTTCCCCTTCTCTCTCTGCCTGCTTCTCTGTCTACTTGTGATCTCTCTCTCTCTAATAAATAAATAAAATCTTTTAAAAAAAGAAAAGGCACCATTCGTCCCAAGAGCATCTGTCAGCAACCATTCCAAGTTCTGAGACTTCAGTGTCACAATCACACTTTAGCCAGTCAGCCATCCTATTCATGCCACTCTCGAATTTACATCCTTCTTTCTACCTCCATTTCTAGTTCCTATTCCAACAACATCCAAATGGCTCTCCTTGTCTTCGGCCACACTTTGCCCCACGCTACCTTCTCCACTACTGCTGAAGAGCTTGTTCCAAGTCCAAACCTGACTCTCTCTCTCTCTCTTTGCCCCTTGCTGCTTCAAAGCCTTCAACCTACAGCTTCGGGATAAAACCTGAATTCCTTTGGCTAGCTACAAAGGGCCTCCTATGGGCCAGCTGGCCCCTGCCTGCCTTTTTGCCTTGGCCCTGCCCCACCCCCAACAATGACTGAGAAGAGTGACTTAAGGGTATTATGGGAAGCATTTAGCCCAAAACCTACAGATTTCTCATTTGATCTCCACAGGAAACCCTACTAAAAAAATAAAACAGATGGTGCCTCGCTGGTGCCTTGGCCAGGCTATTCAAGAAGCCTTCCTTTCAGACACTGTCCAAGAAACAGAAGACCTTTGCCCTCTAACAACTTCCACCTGTCTAGTACATAGGTGAAGATAAACAGAGCTAGCCTTAGCAAAAATGTTGGAAGTTTGCCAAGGAGAGCCCCATTTGTCACTGCAAGACTGCCCCCTCATCCCTTCCACTCTCCCTTTACACCCTAGAACTCTCCTGTTTTCCAGCCCAACATCTCCTTGCCATCTAACAGGTAACTCAATTATACAGCAACTGAAATTCAGTCACTACACTGTACATTTGCATGTTAAGCCTTTACTGTACATAAAGGGAAAACAAAAGGCATTAGTGCTGCACAGAGCAATTTGAAGTTCTGGCCAGTGAGAAGGGAGGTAGTAAATCTTCGTCTGATGCCTCCTGTCTGTCTCTGAACAGCACCTTGCCCACAGACACAAGTGGGAACATAAACTTACTGGGCCTGGCCCCTTCTGACTCCCATCCCCTTTTCCACCAATGCTGAGGAACTCTGAGCCCAATTTCTCAGGAGCTTTCTTTCTCTTTATTCTCTTTTCTCTTTCTTTCTTTCTCTCCCCAGTCACCCCCGGTTTCAATTCCAGCCACACCACAGCATGACAACCATGCTGCTCCCTGGACAACATGACCAGCACACAGACCGAAAACCTCTCTCCCTACAAAGCAGGACCCGAAAGGAAGCATGGAAGAAGAGTTGGCTGCATAGTCAAAGCAGCCAACCCTCTGCATGTGAGGCCATGGGAGCATAGGGAAAGTAGGCCAGTTCTCAGAGAGTAATAAGCAGGGCCCTGAGCTTGCCAATGTGTGCATGAGTCAATGGGTAACAACCAAAAACTGTTCATCTGGCAAATGGGTGCATGGTTACAGATACAAAATGCTGGCTGGCTATGTAATAAGGGCAATTTCAATCTTTTAAGTAAACTATCTCATATTGGTGGTAAATTACCATTCACATAAATCAGGTGCTTCAGATTTATCTTGTGTGAGTTTTGGGGTTTTTCTTAATACGACAGTAAACTATGTATATGTAACAATCAAGTGTTACAATGTAAAAGCAAAAATAAGGTGCTAAGGGATAGGTATAACATTTTACCAGGTGATTGCTTTCTTTGTATTTTCTACAATATCTGATTCTATACAGATTTCAAACTTCAATCTTCTCTATTATTAAAGAAACTATAATATGATTCCCTAAATAATGGATAATGAATCAACTTACTCATAGGATCTTTTTTCTATCAACAGTCTCAATATTAACAGAAGAAAAAAGATTAAGAAATTCTTACCAGACACTCTTGGGGGCAAGCTCTGTTAAATTTATGAAGTGCCACTACGTGCCATACAATGCTAGGCTCACCCTTAGTCCTCCATCCCTCTGAGGCCAGTGTTACTATTTCCAAGCTGCAGTGCAGGAACAAAGGCTCCAGGAAGGTAAGTTAAGTGACTTTTTCAAGGTCACAGAGCCAGTTTGTAATAGAAGTGACACTGGCTCAGAAATATCATTCCAAAGCTTTGCTCCTTCTATAGCAGAGTCTGTGATTCGTCTAGGAAAATGGCTTTCCCGGAGCTGCCCCTTAGAAGACAACTATGTGCTCATCACCTACCCTGGCTGGCACTGTACAAGGCCACCTGCACACACCTCTTCAAGGTGAAGCTCAGCACAGGGTAGCGGGGCGGGGGGCAGGGGAGTGATTCTTTCTTTTCAGGTCAGAAAAATTATTTCTTTCTTTCAGGTCAGGTCAGGAAAAATTAAAGTTAAAAGATTACGTAATTTGTCCGAGGTTTTCAAGCTACTAAATGGTAGAAAAGATATTTAAATCTTGGTCTGTCTGGCTCTAAATCTCTGTTCTCAACTGCCCCAAACACTGTATATTTTGCCCTTTGGCCTGACAAGCTGAGCGCCACAGGAGGCTGGGACGTCAACCACCTACACCTTCCTGACTCCGCTCTTCTCCCTCAACATGGGAATGTCTTCTCCTACATCAACTGCATTACCTAACACCCAGTGTTCATCTCTCTAGTGCCAACTTTCCGAGAGATCCAAGTTCTAATTCTAGAACCTGACCTGATACCAACTTGCTGGATTACCTCATGAAAGAAGTTTAACCTCTTTGGGCCCCAAGAAGTTAACAGACCAGATGACCACAAAGGTCTTCTACAGGCCTTATATTCAGTGGCTTCATCCCTTCATCCTTCCCCTGAAGAGTCAGGCCTCTCCTGACCATCACCAACAACAGTCACTTCCTTCCTCAATCACATAGGGTCAGGTACAAGCTCCAGGTCTGGACTTAGCTGCTTTGGTCCTCCTGCAGACATAGAGATTCCAGGCCAGGGTCAGGAGCATTCGAAAGCCTAAGAATAGCAGGCGATTTTAGATCACTGCGGCTCACTGAGTGGGAGAGTCCACAACACCAGTATCCCATCAGTTCCAATCCATAGTCCTGGAAGTCACCCGAAATGCTTCTCTGGGGTGCTGGAATACTGGCTTAGAGGTCAACTGACGTGGGGTTCCAGACCAGGAGGAAAGACAGCTCCAAGATTCTAAATACACAAAGGAGAAAGGCTCTAAGAGACTATGCTTTTGTCTTTCCAAACCCACCAGCACTTCATGGTTGGGAGGGGAAAGAGTAACTAACTGAAACCATTCTACAAGACCTGCGAAGGAGAGACTGCTTTCCATTCTGTAAAAATAGCTAGAGAAGAGGGGACATGTAGTTGTACAGAGTAGAAAAGGGACAGGAGGCCAGGTAAAGGAAACAACTCCTCTGGATTTTATAATATCCCATTTTCTGAATAGTGAAACTTTTTAAGATTTTATTTATTTGACAGAGAAAGATCACAGGTAGGCAGAGAGGCAGGCAGAGAGAGATTGGGGAGAAGCAGGCCCCCCTGCTGAGCAGAGAGCCCAATACAGGACTCCATCCCAGGACCCTGAGATCATGACCTGAGCTGAAGGCAGAGGCTTAACCCGCTGAGCCACCCAGGCACCCTGAATAGTGAAACTTTTAAGCATTACTCATCTCAAGATGGTAAAACCACTCATTCTGAGATGGGTGCCTGCCATTTTCCCTTCAGCTCCACTCCACAAAAGCCCATCTTGATTACACTCCTGAGGAGTAATCAGTTCTCAAAGGAATAAAATCAACATAAAATAAGTAAGTTCTGGAGTGTTTATGAAGGAAGGGTGTGTGGGTCACTTCAGCCCCAGGGCCACAGTAAATTACACACCAGGTACTCCTGAGGGCTTTCTGAGCCCATTTCATCTCCCACTGAGTTTTAAATTAATAATAAATTATATTAAAACCTACACCTACTCCTTTGATGCTGCTTTAACTACATATGTTACACAGAAACTTGCAGAACCAGCTTCCCTTTCCAATTCTGAAGAATAATTAAAAATTAAGGGGAGGGTTCACTATATTGGTAAGTCCACAGAAGATTATGGGAGTCTTAATAATTTTCCCAATCATTTCTGGAGAAAGAGAAGAATGGCGAAATCCACTAAAAGGAACAAAACTTATTTCATTTAAAAAGAATTTCAAAAACACAGGAACAAGGTGCATCAGGTTCAAGCTCAAATCCTTTCCTCTCCTCCTAGCTTCCATACATCATTTCATTTGTAAAAGAGGATTTTTAAGGCAGTGAAAATACTGTGTGATACTATAATGACAGAAATATGTCCAAACCCATAGATGTACAACGCCAAGAGTGAACTAATACGAATTATGACTGGGTGATGACAAAGTATCAATGTAGTTTCGCCAATTGTAACAAGTGTACCACTGTGGTAGGGGATATTGATAACATGAGACACTGTGCATGTGTAGGGGTAAGAGATACATAGGAAATCTCTGTATCTTCTTTATATGTTGCTGCAAACCTAAAACTACCTTAGGAAAATAAAGTACTGGAGGCCTGGGTAGCTCAGTGGATTAAGCCTCTGCCTTCAGCTCAGGTCATGATCTCAGGGTCCTCGGATCGAGCCCCGTATCGGGCTCTCTACTCAGCAGGGAGCGTGCTTCTCCCTCTCTTCTCTCTCTGCCTGCCTCTCTGTCTAGTTGTGATCTCTCTGTCAAATAAATAAAGTCTTTTAAAAAAACATTTACAAATTTAAAGTATTAAAAAAATAAGAACGGACTATTAATCATGTAAGAAAGCAAATCTAATATTAATTATAATATCTAAGGTATATATATAATTTTTCATTTTACAGTTCTTTTACCTTTCCTGTAGGTTTAAAATTTTTCATAATAAAATGTTTAGAGGAAAGCTCCTCAGGCAATTATAATGTACAAACATTACCTTGAAATGTGGTCCCAGCCCAGCAACTTCCACAGTGCCCACTAACTTGTTAGAAATACAGATTCTCAGCACCACTCTAGATCTACTGGCCTTTACACTGTGAGGTGGGGCTCAGCAAGCGCCCCAGGGAAGGAAGAGCACTGATCATGACCTTGCTAATGTGCAGCAGAAAAATATGCTATGACTATCTGTACGTCTGAATCAAAATCCCAACAATGCTCCAGGGCTGGAAAATCAGGAGACTACTTGGGCTTTAATCTTAAAGTTAACCAATTCTGGGTGTTACCTCATTACTTCATCAGGGAAAGCTGAACTTGATGATGCTCTACCTTTCTTGTTCCATGTTTCCTACATTGAGTCCTAAATGTGCTCATCACAAAGTCTTTCTGGTTTACACCTTTTAACAGGAGAGCTAACTGCCAAGTCAACAGTTAAGTGCCTATTTCTCTTTCATCTTATACTACCCTGTACATGCAAAAATACATGGAGAGAGTCTAAAACACAGGCCATTTATTTGGTAAGATACGTCTGAGAAAAAGTTTTCATTTCAGATAAAATGAATAAATAATATTGTTTTTAAGGAGTTCCACAATTATGGTCAAAAGACCACCTCACTGACTATACAAGGTTCTTTGATACCTCTGGGTTTTTTGAGATAATAGTATTTTGTAAACTCTCTCAAGACTTTGGAAATACACTCTAGTGAGCTTACGAGAAATAAATCCTTTTCTTTTTGAAAATGGTAGCTGCATGAGAAAACCCTAAATGTTCTGTTTCTATTGATCACCTGCAGACTATTCAAACATAAAGCATTACAAAGCTACAAAAGAGTAGAACTGGGGATGTGTGGGTGGTTCAGTCCTGTGAGTGTCTGCCTTCAGCTCAGGTCATGATCCCAGGGTCCTAGGATCGAGTCCTGCATCAGGTTCCCAGCTCAGCATGGAGCCTGCCTCTCCCTCTGCCTGCTGCTCTCCCTGCTTGTACTCACTCACTCTTTCTCTCTCTGACAATTAAATAAATAAAATCTTTGAAGAAAAAAAAAAAAAAAAGAGTAGAACTGAAGTCCTAGCTCATTTGTAAAACAATCAGGCAAAACAAATCACATTTGCTCTTTCCTGTGTAGTTTAAGGAACATGTTCTATAATCATGTCCACTAAGGCCCTTTCACTCCAAAATAAAGTTTTTTATGTTCTAAGTAAAAGAAACCTTCATGATGGCCTGTGACAGTAACAGCCAGGCCAACTGCAAGCCTTCATGATGGCCTGTGACAGTAACAGCCAGGCCAACTACAAAGTGAAAACTGAAAAACATACTTTTTAGTAACAACCATTAAAAGCCCATAATTAACTCCAAGATGATTAGCTAACATTAGCTGGTATTCAGCTACAAATGATGAAGTTTAGGCAACAATAAAACCAAAACTAAAATACTAAAGAGGCCAGGCTCATAAATTAGCTAACTACTGGTTCTCTGTGGCATTGCATCCATACCTTTCTACCTACCCAAAGGAGGCCACATAACCTGGGACAGTAAATGCTACACTAGTTCAAAAGTAGTTTTCACAATTCCTCCAAAGTTCTTGAATCACCACCAAAAGAAAAAAAACAAGACCCCAAAACCCTTTATAATTCTGAATCCTTACACAAAGGTGAGAAAGCCAGTTTCAAAAGTCTTAAATTTGCAACTCTCTAGCATATAAATCAATCTGGTTTGTCCTCAGTCACAATATAAGAGATGACATGGCTGAATACATTATCCCCAGCCAGAGTCCAAGTTCCTTCCAACAGCCACACCCAAACCTGAGGAAGCTGTGAAACTAAAAAACTATAGCTCAAGAATTCCCTTGAGGGGTCTGACACTTAGCTTTGACCCAACCTCCACCAATAGAAATGAGTTGGCCACAGAAAAACAGCTTGTAAGAACAAGAAGACAGAGAGAGAGGAAATCCAGGATACAAACTACCCTGCTAAATCCTACAGATTTCTCAAAGCCGTTTGAGAATACCACATGACAACAGGTGTCCTGGCTCCTCGCCAATCATTGGCCACAAATGCCACCCACCACAGTCTTCCTTTCACACCCAACAGTGTTGAGATGCTGATTTTGGCACAGTACATGATGAGAGAATGTCTCTTTTCATGGTATCTTGTAGACTTGAAGCCAAAATGGTGGCAGTTTTTTTTTTTAATCCATCACTTCATCAGTTAACACAGCTCTAGTGTGCTCACACAGAGGTTGGGGAAAAGTTTTGATTATCCAAGAGATCCAATTCAAATAAGTCTCAGATAAGGTATGCGTCATGCTCATCTCACCATTTACCTTTTGTGACTACAGAATGAATGCAACCAATCAAAATGCAAAACTTTTTTTTGCTTACCTTTTTAGTCTGCAAAACTTGGAACATACCACAGAAATAAAAACAATCCCCCATCCTTCCATCACCAGCTTTAATAATTATCAGTGCATGATCAATTTTGTTTCATTTTTACTCCTAACCATCTCCTCTTCATGCTGGGCTATTTCGAAGTAAAATTCCAGGCATGTATTTCATCTGCAAACACTTCACTATTTATAAGAAGCAAATGCTTTGGAAACTAGTATTTCCCAAACTGGCTGTACAGTCACTTGCAGAGCCTTCAAAAAAAAAAAAGCCAACTTCTGGGCCTCAGCAGTAGGTGTGGGTAAGGTACTGGAATCAGTTTTGTAATCCTGCAGGGTAAATCTCACACAACTGGAATAGAACTACTATTCCTTAAGTTCTAGACCCAAGGCTGACTTTTGTTTCACTCCCTCAAAAAAGAGACGCTTCTGAATGTGGAAAATGTGGCAAAAATATCAAACCAAGAAACCAATTTAGACCTAAAACACTGGGGATATAGCCTGTGAGTAGAACCAGGTACCCTATATAAATCAATCTCCTTCTAATGAATCCCTTTATTAGAGGTTTCAAAAAGAGCTGCCTTTTGGAAGTACTCAAAATTTTAGCGATAAATGGCCCCACATTAGCCCACCCCTTCCTTTCTTAGATAAGAACTCTAAGGCCCAAAGAAATGAAATGACCAGCTCAAGATAACTGATTCACGGAAGGATTACCTCCTGGTCTCTTGAGGCTCTGTTGCTCACTGACCTCCTGGCTTTGCCAGTTATCCTGGTCCCAAAGGACTATTCTAGGGTCCACAGCCTGGCAAGCAAATATAACACTACCCTGCACACTAGCTGGATAGCACAGACACTGGGTCCACTCGTAAGCACCACCATCTCTAAACGGGTCATTATCAAACCGGAACACATTCAGTTATTATGCCAAACACGGAGATATCATCAAACATAAAAACACAGAGAGGACCAAAGTGTTCAGTCTAAAGCTAAGAAGCCTTCAGGAGACATGATCGAGGTCTCCATTATCTGTCTAGTCATCCCTCACTAGGGAAAAGTTACAGGGAAGAAAAGTTCAGCCAACATTTGTTAACTGCAATGTAAATAATGGTAGCAAAGAGCTCCTGTCCCTATGAGTTTACAACGGACAGGACAAAGAATTGGACAGAGACGCTGTGTTGGCGGGGCGGGGGGGAGGGGGGGGGGGCGCTTCTTGAATGTGGGTAGAAGGAAGCACAAACTAGTTAACCTAGAAGCTCCTTCTCCATTTCCCTAATCAAGAGCTCATTTCACCAGGTCAGTTTATGGTTTCTTCTCCATCCCTCTGTTGAGAGAGCAAAACAAGGCTGGCAACAAAGAATTTAAAAATAAGTAGTTAATGTTTTGAACCTTCAAAAGATCATATCTAAGTTTCTTAATGTGAAATCTACAGCCTCTATTCACCAGGTTTCTGGCCCAGGGTCTTGGCTACACAAGGCAGAGACTTTCAGCCTAACTGCACAAAAATGGTGAGATAAGAGTTTTCCAGGGGCACCTGGATGGGTTAAGCCTCTGCCTTCAGCTCGGGTCATGATCTCAGGGTCCTGGGATCAAGCACCACATCAGGCTCTCTGCTCGGCAGGGAGCCTGCTTCTCCCTCTCACTCTGCCTGCCTCTCTGCCTATTTGTGACCTCTATCAAATAAATAAATAAAATCTTTAAAAAAAAAAAAAAAAAAGAGTTTTCCAGAGCTTGTGTTAAAGCAAATTATAATCTCCTTTATCCAAGTTCAGTGCTTATCCAAAGCCTATCTTTCTTACCTTTACTATACAAAACTAAACATTTTCGGCAACTCTATCCTATATTTACTACAAGTAATTACAAGAAAAATGTTACCAATGTACTAGTTTACACAAGATGTCTGTATTATATGCAAAAAAAAATAGGGGAGATATCCTCAGATAAGATGCTTAGATAAGATACTATACTTCTACTAGTATCAATGTTTGATATATGCAAAATCAACGCAATTATGCATCATTCTGAGTAACAGAAAACAAAGGTAAGAAACATGATTCTCAGACCCTTTTTAGTCCTTAGCCTCAACAGCCTCTTCCTCCAAAAACAATATAGGAATCCCCTAGAAAATGTCCTTTAATGAAGTTACATATGAAGTCCTTATCTATGGAATCTTTACAAACCATGATAATTAACAACAAATTCCCAAAGGAAGAACTTCTAACATAATACCTAGTTGAAAACTTTAAGTCAGTCAGAAAATCAATAGTAATTCATGACCTTTTCATTCAGGGGTGGAGATGAAAAGAAAAAAAAAAAAAAAAAACACATAGCAAGCAGATGCTGATTTACCTCTTTCTCTCAAATACAAAACTAGCTAAGGAGCAAATTTCCACCATCAACTGAATCTGTGTCTTCCAAAACAATAAATGAAGGTGGGGTGGGGGGAGGGCATCTGGGTGGCTCAATCAGTTGGGCGGCCTACTCTTGGTTGCAGCTCAGGTCATGATCTCATGGCCTCTGCACTCAGTGGGGAATGTGCTTTAAGACCCTCTCCCGCTGCCCTTCAGCCTGCTTGCATGCTCACACACTCTCTCTCAAATAAATAAATCTTAACAACAACAAAAAAAAGCGGGTAGAGGGAGCAAAAGTAAGAAGAAAAGAAGAAAAGGACTTTCAAATTCAACCCCCAGCAGAGCCACAGGGCAGAAGCTTACCAATTCTAGATAAGTATTGACCAAGCTGTTTATAAGTATGAATGCACATTAGAACAAGGTATAGAGCTTTTTAAAATCCCACCATGCAGGTGACACCCTCAATACAATCAATTCTGAGACTCTGGTGTTTCAGCCCAGTTATTTTTTTCAGCTTCCTAAATGACTGAGATATGCAGGCAAGGCTAGGACTCACTGGTTTAGGTGAGGCTTACAAGCTCCCTAGTGATTCCAAGGTACATTAAGGATGGAGAACCTCCTGCCTATGGCTTCAGATTTCCCACTATTACTGTTTCTGTGCTATAAACCTGAGTCAGGATTTCAAAGCCACAAGAAGGTGCTCAGAAGGACCTCTGTTGAGGCAGTACAGTGGGAGTTAGGAAATAAAACTAGCCAGAGAAGTTGCAATCAGCCAAAGGTGAGCCTATTGTCTTGCTGACTTTTACTGGTTAAGGGAAAAGGAGAAGATGAGAGAGGAACTCTGCCTGCCAGGTATTTGCTAGGGAACTGAAGGAAAGCATTACTACAGCTTTAGGAAAACTCATTCTGTAGGAATTACCACAAAACAAAAAGCAATACACCACTCCTATCCTTAACACACTACTCAAATACATTTCCCATAGAGATTATCTCTTGGGGCCTTCCTTGCCCACCCATCAGCTACCCGCTAAGTACACAAAGTCTGGGCTCTCTCAAAATGGCCTTTTTACCCTGATCTAGAGGAAAACAATACACCTCTTCGAAGTCATTCACAAGATTTCGAATTCTCCAGGCTATTTTAGGGGATTACCTTTCTATCAATGTCTCCCATGAAATATTGACAATTTCTAGGTTTTACTCTCTTTTTTTAGCCTCAGAGCCTACTGACATGTTCTACAGCGGAAAATTTTCTTTCCTTTAAATTTTAATTTTACACCTTCATATTTTAAAGGTGTATTTGTAAAATGGGAATGTTACTTCTGTACTTTTTAAATGACTGAGATCTGAATTCATGCTGGTAAAGCTCCTATGAGTAGTGCTAACGGCAACTCAGCTCAAGTCCTTCTTTTAAAGGACAAATTATAAAATATGGTTTTTATTAATGTGACACATAGAAAAATCAAGTATTAAAAATATTCTCCCAAAAAAAGCCTGATGCAACTAACACAACAAACTGCAAAATACCAATTCTGCCAAAACCAGTTTCAGAAAAAACTTTGTCTGCTTTCCAAACTGAAGCCTAGGACAGACAAATATATTAAGTATTCAGCAAAAATTACTGAATTAATCAGCCTGAATATATGTGAATTTTCAGAAAGCACAAGCTAAAAATCAAAGGAAAATGATAAAAAGAAAAATGTTTATTACAGTGCCCGCACATAACAGGCATGCAATAAAAGTGTATTTTTAAAAAATAAGATGAAAGAAAGCCACAGTATCAAGTCATTTCAGGGAAAAATGCAAAGTCCCTTTGGCAGTTTACTATACAGCTGATAAATATCTTGAGCCATTTGCTCCCTCCACCTCTCTGGGTGCTTGAGGTTGAATTTGAGGCTCTCTGAAGTTCTTTTCAGAACTCAATCTGATTCCAAGCCTTCCCCAGGAGAATCACAGACCTTACCCACTATTCCCCACCCTACCCAAGACACACACTGAAGCACCACTGTGACATACACATCTCTGTGCAGATTTTTTTCTTGCCTTTCAGCAGTACTTTAAATCTTCAAGTTCTTCCCCCCTTCCATCCACCAGTCCCCGTTTTAGAACTTCCTTATTTTCATCATCGGTCTTCTGAATGACAGTGACAATGTGACAGAGAAAGTGACAATGACACTTTCTACTGCCTGTTTTCTCAGACACAGAGAGAGTATATAATCACAAACCAAACAGCATGCCTAGAAGTATGCCCAAATTATCCACCTGATTATATTTACACCTGCCCATTTTTCTTCTCTTGACTCAAAACACAGCTGTTGTCTTAAAGGCCTGCTTCTGTTTGGGTCTGCAATATTCCCCACAATACCACAGAGGCGTCAGATGACTATTTTCACTAGAAACTTACTGCCAGGGCTCAGATACCACCCTCCGCCTCTGACCTACTAATCTGCGACCGCCTCACCCAGAAACCCTGGCTCACTCCTTTATTCACTCACTCATTCACTCTCTGAGACACACATTTTGTGCCAGGAAATGCTCTAAAAACTGAAATGGAATATGAGAATCATAACCAGTTTCTTATTTTGACTTTTGTCATGTCACTAAATCATCAGAGTGGGAGGGGTAGCACTTCACTGCACTGTTTGCCACCCAGAAAGAAAGCACTTGAGGGTAAGGGCAGAGGAGCCCCCCAACCTCTGTGAACCTAAGTCCTGACCAGGCCAAAAGTCCCTCACTATTCATCTGTAACCTAAGGGGTCAGGCTACAAAACCGCTATGCCTCCCTGACATAAACATCCCATGATTCCCAGAGAGCCTACAATCCCAACTTCAAGTTACGGCCTATTCACAAAATCACCAATTTTAAACATGCAACTACACAAGACAAATACAACACTCAGATAAGACATAATCCTAGCCCAAATAAGCCACTCTTACAGCTGTGTTCCAATGAAATGAAATGTCTTAAATCAGCTGCTAACTACCAACACTTCCTGCTCTAATTTTTTTTTGGGGGGGGCGGGGCTAAGTCCTTAGCATTCAAAGTGTAAAATTACTTTAGCACCATCTGGGAGTAAATTAGAAATGTATAATCTCGGGCCCTACCCCAGACCTGGTGAATCACAACCTGCACTTTAACAAACTCCTCAGCAGACTCAAGTGAGCATTCAAGTTTGAGGAGCACTGAACCAGGGGCAGAAAAACAAGGGGAGAAAAGGAAAAGTTCAGGGCTGGCAACATCTGCCCTCCTTTGCCGCTTAACCCCACCCTAACTTATTCTCCCTCCCTCTTCCCACAGTTACCCATGGCTCCAAACCCTCCCACCTTCTCTCTGCCTGGAAACATCCTGCCCATCAACTCAACTTGTCAATATCCTGGGAAACAGTCTGGCAAATGGGTCAGTGCTAAACTTACAAGTCAAGACTTGAAAGGCCTTAAAATCTGGTTTCTCCACTGCTTACTAGCCATGTGAGTGTAGGCAAATTACTCAACCTCCCTATGTAGGCATAAAATAAAGATAAAAATGAGGAAATGTATTTAAAAGATCTGAGTCAGAACTTAAGATAACTATTTTTTTTTTAACATATTGTCAAGGTGTCCCCCTTTCTTCACTTACTAAATTACAGCATGTGGGTTCCAAATCTCTCACAGGTCAGTCCAACCTCCCATGTCAGCATTTTTTCTGAGTCTTCACTTCTCCATTTTCATGAATTTATATAACAACATTACCAAAGATTAAATGAGTCCTCACTGAGCTTAGCATATCTTGGTTCTTTTCTAAACCCACCAAAATCACTATGGAAACACCCCCAGCTCTCAAACAAAAGGCCTGTGCACTGCCTATGGCATACCCCAGACATTTGTTCCCCATACGTCCAACTGACTGAAACTAAAAAATGGCCCCATTATGAAGCCTATGCCAACTTTTCCTCTAGTGAGAGAAAGCCATGAATTTTAGAAGTAACCAATAATTCATGCCAGGAGTTTGTTCTTTTCTCTACACACACACACACACACACACAAATTAAGAGTTAACATAATTCAGACACTTCAACCTCAATCCCACTGTTTCTTTATTTGTCCTAAGAACTGGAACTCATCTTCAAATTCTATCTTCTAACACATAAGCAGCAGAGACAATCTGGTCAGTTTACCTGTAGACAGATCTCATTTCCTCTTCATAATCAACATTTTTGGGAAGGAAATAAACTTCACTTACTTTCCTAACCAACAATGAGAAGCCTGCAAACTGCAAGCTGGGTATGCATGACTTCCTCTGGTCCAAGCCCTACTCTACTTCCTGTTGAGCTAAGAAAAGCAGGTCTAACATTGCCATACAGGAATTGGGGCATTTGAACACGTAAACCCAAAGCAAACTGTGACTTACCATTTTGCTATTGTCAGCCTATCCAAGTAAATGGATGAAAAATCCTAACTCCTATTGTAAAAAAGGACATGTGGTAACACTGCAATTAAAGGCGATGAGGCATTTTTTGTAAGCTAAAGATATTTTAGGAGTGCTTCGCTGGCTCAGTAGGTAGAGCATGCAATTCTGGATCTCAGGTTGTAAGTTTGAGTTCCATGATGGGTATAGAGATTATTTAAAATCTTTAAAAAGTAATAAAAATGATTATATTTTAAAAGGTCAGCATTATATCTCCATCTCAAGTCCCCAAAATGGAATCTTCCACAATATCCAAACCTTTTTAATATTCCCTATTGAAGAATGGAAGAAGAGACATAACTGAGACATGACAGAGCAAACAGTGATCAAAGAAAACAACAGGGTGCTTAAAATGTTTGCCAGCCCATCTTCACTGTGCAGCTCCCGGTGAGCTGACAGGTGAATGCAGGTGCCTGAGGGGCCCCAGGGGAGACCAGCCAAAGAATACCATGCAGAGCCTGGCCCCAGTCCAAACGGCTGACCCACAGAATCACAAGCAAATAAAATGAAGGTTGTTTTAAGCCACCACGTTTTGGGAACGGTTTGTTACCCAGCAAAGGCCAACTGAAAAAGGCATTCATTGATCACCACCTGATATATTTTCTGTCTTCTTAAACCCACGAAAACACAGACTATCTTTTTTGCTAATCTGTACCTCCATCATCTAGAATAGTCTCTGTAGTATTTCTATGTTTAATAAATATGCTATATGTATATCTAAGAAGACCATATGGAATTTCAGCTTATAAAAATGAAAGTCTTAATTTACTAGTTTACTACTTTACATCACATTTATTTTTTGTTGTCTTTACTGTGAAAAAAAAACACATTATAGTATTGTTATGAACTGAATTGTGTCATCCCCCCACCCCACCCCCAAAATTTGTATGTTGAAGCCTTAATCCCTTCCCCCCAACACCACCATACCTCAGAATGTGGCTGTATTTAGAGACCAAACCTTTCAAGATTTCAAGAGGTGATGAGGTTAAAATGGGGCTATTAAGAGTCAACTGGTAGCCTTACAAAACGAGGAAATCTGGACCCAGAGTGACACCAGGAATGCACACATGCAGAGGAGAGACCATATGAGAACACAGCAATATGGCAGCCATCTGCAAACCTAGGCAAGAAGCCTCAGGAGAAACCAAACCTATGGACACCTTGATCATAGACTTCTAGACACTAAAACTGTGAAAAAAATAAATTTCTATTGTTTAGGCCACCCAATCTGTGGTATTTTGCTATGGCAGCTCAAGCAAATACAGGTATGGTGTTCACATACATCTGTTCTTGTAGTTCTTATGGCCTCATATTTTTACCACATTCCCTGAAAAATGAAAAATTATTGAGGAATTCATGGAAGAAATGTTAGGTGGCAAGCAATTTTCTGAATTTATTTTTAACAGGAAGAAGTTAGGTTTCCATCCCATTTCTGTGACTAATGGATTTGTGACCTCTACAGCCTCTTTAGAATAAATCTTAAATCCATTTTTTTTTAAGGATTTCATTTATTTATTTATTATTTTTGACAGAGAAAGACACAGCAAGAGAGGGAATACAAGCAGCGGGAGTGGAAGAGGGAGAACACGCTTCCCACAGAGCAGGGAGTCCCATGCAAGTCTAGATCCCAGGACTCTGGGATCGTGACCTGAGCTGAAGGCAGACACTTTAACGACTAAGACCCCCAGGTACCTCTTAGAACCATTTTTTTTACCAAAGTTTGGACTAAATAACTTCAAGCCTCCCTCCAGCCCTCACAGTCAATGAGCACACATGGAAGTAATTATCAGAATGCTCAAATGAATTCTGCAAATGTTCTAAAAAGGAGTTTTAATTCCCATTTTTATTAGGGCTTGGTTGATACCAGTGTTGAACTTCACAGAAGGATAGTTTTCCCATAGCTTGCTGATGAAAGCAAAGATGAGTCCTTATGATTAGTTATAAGATAGCTATAGAACATATTTCCTATACTTTTTAGGGGAGAGGGGCTTTCTTGCTGCTTTCTTAACTATAAATATGTTGCACAGAGATGGCATAATTTTCTCAGTTAAAGATCATTTCTCAACAAAGGTTTCTACGCAAGCAGAGGAAGTGTATTTCAGCAAAATCTTCCTTCCCTGTTATTTAGTCTGAACAGGTTGCCCGGATGAAATCTGTGTTCTGGGTAGTTCCTCTTTTGCTAATATTTATAAACAAGCAGTTGAAAAAGTTGAATGGAAACCATGTTTTGAGAGTATAATAATAATTAATGTTAAATTACACCTGACAAGACTTGATAATTTAGCATTTATACAGCACTATCAGATATCCAAAGTGCCTTAAAGTTACCACTGTTGCGTGAAGGAATGCTCTGGCTTGGACTTGACACTTATCTGTATTGCATGAGGGAGGTTCTTAAAGATATTAAACAACTTGTTCTTACCACAAGGTCAGCTGAGTTTCAGGACTACAACTGAAATGGAAAGCTCCTTGAGTATTTGTTAATTCTGGTGGAACAGGGTGATGGGAGATAAGGAACTTTTCCATTTATCATTGTCATATTGGAATATCTGGTTAGCAACACATATTTTTCTTCTTAGGTGAAATATTTTAAGCATAATAAAGATTTTGGTTTCACAGAAATTTCTGATTAATCAATCACTGAAGTTCAAGGCAAACTACTATTTCTTAGTGATTCAGGACCAGAGTCTTCCTTAAGAAACACTATTTCCCTATACTTTCCCAACAAATGATAGGTATGTTACCTAGGTATATAATGTGCATATATTCTGGAATAAACTTTTTACAGTGAAATTTCTGTAAGAAATGATAAGATAATCTAGGTAGATTTTACATCTAGATATCTTGGCTTGGTTCCTTAGATTTTTTATTTTTTCCTCTTTTGTGCTATATATTATTTAATTTATAGGGTCATTAAGATTCTGGAAGAATCATCATCAGATTATTCCTCAATGCATTTGCAGAAGTAAGACGATTCAGGAGCATCTCTATATGCTCTCTCACAAATATGTTTTGGAATCCTACTATCTGTATGATAATAGACATATGTACGAACAGACCTTAGTCTGCAAAACATTAAGGTTTTTAATAATGACAGGAGTAAGTTCCAATTCACAAAATGTTTGGCAATCATGAAAAAAGGTTCCTCCTTCCAAGTATGTGCTACAGGTCAGTGATTAGTAAAAAGTTAGCAAAATCAATAGGTATGTTTGAAGAGCAAAGCTGGAGCATTCACTTCCCAATTTCAAAACTTACTACAAAGCTACAGTAATCAAGACAGTGTGGTACTAGTATAGGATAAATAAAGAGATCAATAGAAATAAGAGTCCAGAAATTTCAAAGAGTTCAGAAACCCTCCAATTAAAGTCAACCAGTTTTCAAGAAGTGTACCAAAAAAACGAATGGGAAAAGAACAGTCCTTTCAACAAATGGTGCTGGCATAACTGGACATTCATGCAAATGAATAAAACTGTATCCCTGCTTCTCACCATGTACAAAAATCAATTCAAAACAGATCAAAGAACTAAAATATAAGAGCTAAAACTATAAAGCTTAAAAGAAAACACAAAAGTAAATCTTCATTAACCTTGGCTAAAGCAGTGGTTTCTTAAGATATGACACCAAAAGCACAAGCAAAAAAAATAGACAAATTGGACTTACTCAAAACTAAAAACTATTGTGCTTCAAAGGAGAACATCAAGAAAGGAAAAAGTCAACCCAAAAAGTGGAAGGAAAATTCTGCAAGCCATATATCTGTCAAAGGACTTTTACCCAGAAAACATTTTAAAAACTCTTAAAACTTAAATAATAATAACACAATTTTAAAATGTGCAAAGGATCTGAATAAACATTTCTCCAAAGAAGAAATTCACATGTGAACAAGCACATGAAAAGATCCTGTATATCCTTACTCGTCAGAGAAATGCACATTAAAACCACCAAAATAACAAATGGATAAGGAAGATGTGGTCCATATACACTATGGAGTATTATGCCTCCATCAGAAAGGATGAATACCCAACTTTTGTATCAACATGGATGGGGCTGGAAGAGATTTTGCTGAGTGAAATAAGTCAAGCAGAGAGAGTCAATTATCATATGGTTTCACTTATTTGCGGAGCATAACAAATAACATGGAGGACATAGGGAGATGGAGAGGAGAAGGGAGTTGAGGGAAATTGGAAGGGGAGATGAACCATGAGAGACTATGGATTCTGAAAAACAATCTGAGGGTTTTGAAGGGGCAGGGGGCGGGAGGTTGGGGGAGCCAGGTGGTGGGTATTATGGAGGGCACGTATTGCATGGAGCACTGGGTGTGGTGCATAAACAATGAATTCTATTACGCTGAAAAGAAATAAATAAAAATAAATAAAAAATAAAAAAAAATAAAACCACCAAAATGAGGTATCACTACAATGGCTACAAACAAAAACAGAGATAATTACAAGTATTGGAAAGGAAGTGAAGAAACTGAAACCTTTATACAATGCTGGTGGGAATATAAAATATTACAGTTGCTTTGGAAATTAGTGTAGCAGGTCCTCTAAAGTTTAAACAGTTCATAGGATCAAGTAATTCCACTCCCAGATCTATACCCAAGAGAAATAAAAAGTCTACACAAAAATCTGTACAAAAATATTCATAGCAGCATTATTCCTAAAAGCCCAAAAGTAAAGACAATCCACATGCCCATCAACTGATTAAGAGATAAAATGTAGTATATTTATACAATGGAATATTACTCTGCAATAAAAAGAAATGAAGTACCAATGCATATAACACGGATGAACCTTAAAAACATGCCAAGTTAATTAAGCCAATCACAAAACACATACTGTTTTCTTTCCATTTATATGAAATGTCTAAAATAACTAAATCCATAAAGACAGAAAATAATTAGTGGTAACCTATGGCATGTGAGGGAAGTGAGGACTGTGATTTCTTTTTAAAGCGATGAACGCGTTCTAAAATGTGGCTATGATCACACAACCCTGTGTATATGCTAAAAGCTACTAAACTGTACACTTTAAATGGGTGAATTAAATGGTATGTGAACTGTATCTCAATAAACTTTTTTTTTTTTGAAAATTATGTTTTTAAAATCCAATGTTCAGGGACACCTGGGTGGCTCAGTAGATTGAGCGTCTGCCTTCAATTCAGATCATGATCACAGGATCCCGGGATCAAGACTGCATCAGGCTCCTTGCTCAGCGGGAAGCCTGTTTTTCCCTCTCCCACTCCCCCTGATTGTGTTCCCTCTTTTGTTGTCTCTCTCTCTGTGTCAAATAAATAAAATCTTTAAAAGTAAGTAAGTAAATAAATAAACAAATAAATCCCAATGTTCAATGTTGTTCCCCTCCTATGCATCACTACACCTATCAGAAAAGGGAGAAGAGTTGTTTCCACAGTTGGCCATGTTGCTGATGTCTCATAAAGAATGAATAGTGAATAGAGAGACAGACTAGATCTATCACTGGACTTCCACTTCTGGCCAAGATGGAGTTAACAGCAGATAGAATTACCTTTCTACTGAAAACAAACAAACAAAAACCATACAAAATTCATGAAAATTTTGGTTTTCAAGAAATCAGACATGAAGCAATGAAGAACAGTGATCCCTGAGAGATAGAAAACAAATGAGGTGAGCCACAGGACTGCCTGGATTTACTCCCTTTACAAAGTTTAGGGCATGGCACAAGAAGAGGAAACCCAAGCAGAGCCCAGCAGACTGCCTTAGTTGAGGAGAAGGAGCATGGACTAAGGTACCTAGAGTTCCAGGTGAGGGTACCAGAGAAAAAAGAGATGCACAAAAAAAAAAAAAAAAAAAAAAAAAAAAAAAAAAAAAAAAAAAAAAAAAAAAAAAAAAAAAAAAAAAAAAAAAAAAAAAAAAAAAAAAAAGAAAGAAAGAAAGAAAAAGAAAAAGAGAACTCCCAAGCTCTACAGAGGGATCCCTACATATTCAGCCAAGTTATGATCAACTGAATCTGATCTTAAGAAAACTACCCAAGGCTGGGAGGAAAAAAAGAACTATTCAAAAGGACCAAAAGGAACAATGCAGGTGCCCACACAGTGATGGGAAAAGTATCTGTTCCACTAATAAGTTGAAAAACTCATATATCATGGGGAATTAAGCAGAGTATCAGAAAGGTCTTGCCTAAGCAATGGGGCATAATTAGCACTAGAGCAACCACTATTCCAGAACTCCTTAACAAAAATCCTAAAAGCAAGACACAAAAGGACCAAATTATTTCCATGTAATTTAAATGCACTCCCAGAGAAGAGCTCAAGGATACCTTATAGGAATACAAAAATACCAGCACCCAACAGGGTAAAATTTATAATGTCTGGCATCCACTCAAAGGTTATCAGACAGAAACACATAACGAAAATGAGAAAAAAATCTACTGAAACTAATTCAATACTGACATAGATATTAGAATTACAGAGAAGGACATTTAAAAAGGTATTATAACTGTATTCCATATATTTGCAAAGTTAAGTAGTGACCTAGAAAATATTTTTTAAAGACCCAAATCTTCTCAAGATGAAAAATACCAAGCTGAGATGAAAAATACACTGGATGGAATTAATGGCAGAATCAACATTGAAGAAGAAAACTTAACAGCACAGCAGAAGAAACTAGCCAAAATGAAGCCCAAAAAGGAAAAAAGAAAATGCATCAGTGACCTGTGACACAATTTCAAGTGGACTTGTAAACACGTAATGGGAGTTCCCAAACCTAAGAAGAGAGAAGGGAGGTGGAAAACAAAACAAAACAAAACTGAAGAAATACTAGCCAAAGATTTTCCAAATTTGATGAAACCTCCAAACCCACTGATCTAAGAAGTTCACAAACCACAACCACGAGAAATGTGAAGTATACCAAGACACATCACAATCAAACCGCTCAAAACCAGGGGTAAAGGGAAAAATCTTAAAAATCAGGAAAAAAATGACATGTATAATATATACACAAAGGAACACAATAGGGACAGCAGATTTTTCAATAGAAACAATGAAAGTAAGAAGACTATGGAGTAACATCTCACAAATACTGAAAGAGGAAAAAAAAAAAGAGCAACCTAGAATTCTACGTAGAGCAAAAATATCTTCCAAAAGTTTTCAAACAAACCTGAAAGAATTCATCACCAACAAACCTGTACTACAAAAAACAAATCATCCTTCAGACAGAAGGAAAATGTTACCAGAGAGAAATATGGATCTACACAAGGAATGAAGAGTACCAGAAATGCTAACCACATGGGTACAAGTATAAGGGTTTTATTCTTACTATTTATGTATTTTTAAAAGATAGCTGGGGCTCTCTGCTCTGCGGAGAGCCTGCTTCCTCCTCTCTCTCTGCCTGCCTCTCTGCCTACTTGTAATCTCTGTCTGTCAAATAAATAAAATCTTTTAAAAAATAAATAAATAAAAGACAGCTGACTATTTAAACAAAAATAACATAAACATATTTTAAGACATATATAAAAATAAAATGTGTAATGAAAGTACTATGCAGCCGGAAATGAGAATGAAAGTGATACTACTATAATGTTCCTACATTATACATGAAGTACCTATTATTTGAAGGTAAACTGTGATAGGTCAGAAGTGTGTACTACAAACCTTAAAGTAACCTATAAAACAATACAAATAGAAGTTATAGCTAATAAACCAGAAAACAGAATCACAAAAACACTCAATTATTCCAAAAGAAAGCAAAAAGGGAAAAAGACAAGCTACCAATGAGACCAAGTCCTCAGTACTGAGAGCCAGAAAAAAATGAAAGACTAAAATTAAAGGTCAGGGGAAAAAATTACATATAAAACTTAGAATTTTAAATCATCTTTTTCATATAATAAATAAAAAAAGGAATATATATTTTCAGCTAATTGAATAGGAAACTAATAAAATGTCTAATTCAATCTTGGGTTTGATGACTGACCGAGGCCTTGGTTAAATAAAATATAAAGAATTTCACACCTTGGCAGTTAGCATCAGTAATTAAAAAGTCCTTTTTTCCAGTATCATTAGAGAAAGGTTAGAAATATTTCACTTGATAATAAATTATTTTTTAAAAAGCCCACAAAACCACTTTACTCAGGAGGCTCTGAAAAAGAAAATTATCTTTTGTTTACATTATCAAAAAGCAAATACGTAACACTTGAAAATAAATGCAAAATTTCATCCTTTAAATAATTTCCTTGTATAACCCGAACTCCAGAAAGTTGCTTAGAACTATGTGAATTATCACAAAGCTGCACACCATCATTCCTATTTTACAGAGGTTGCTTCCAGCCTTAAGATCAAGGGGAGGACCAGGAACTGAATAAAGTAGTCTCTCCTACGTGTATGGTGTAGGGCACAATGTGGCCTACTCTGGGCCATCCATTCACCAAATATTCTGGATATTATTCCAGATGCTGCTCACAGGACACTCTGAGGTCTGATGAGAGCTCCCTCTCCATCCTACCTCTCTTACAGGGATGAGGGTGTTAAACGGATAAGCTAATAACCCTTAACTGATACAGGAGATGCAAAACAATAATGAAAACCAAAAACAGCAGCAGCTATAAGATACAGGCCTCCCAAGAGACAGGTGGCTCAAGGCAAACTAAAATGGGCCAACAATTACCATGATCAATGAAACACACCCCTTCCTACCTTGATTCAAAGTTCTATTAACCAAGATGATGAATCATAAGCTCCATGGCAAAACAAGCCCACTGTTCTTTGCTCCTCACCCATCTATGCCTCACCCAGAGAATCTGAATTTAAATCAAGTTTCATTGTATATATAACCATATCTACTTTATCAGATCCAGCTTACCTATACACTCCCATAGGCCCTGCTCTTCCCCCATCTGCAATATCATCCTCTTAAAACCGCTTGCCTGCTATGTGCTCTACAAGAACAGAAGCTGACTAACTGCTCTCCTTGCTCACTGTTACCAGTGAGCAAGTCCCACATGGTGCCTGGCACATACCCTCTATGTGTTAAGTACTTCAGTAATGAATGACTGAAAGGAATCATGACTAGCAGAGCAGGCTCAAAATTATCTATAGGCAATGAAACACAAACAGATACTGAGCCCTCAAATCACTGAAGGGTAAAAAGTAATTAAGGGAAGGAGCAACAAGAATGGATGAAAAACTGTATGTATACAGAGAGAAGAGAAATGCTCCAAGATGCGAAGCTCAAAGAGGAAAGACCCTGGAATTAAGGCATGCCCTAGCAGATGAATGAACTGTGCATCACTTGAATGCACATCCTCAACCTGAGGTAATACTCAGTGCCTAACCTGGGATCCCTAATAATAAACTGTATGTCCCTGGGATGTACGGCCCTGACTCAGGTAATATTCAGTCTTTAACCTGAGATCTCAAAATAAAATAATCATAAAACTACATAGCCATTACGTACAGAGAGTCTCAGAACATCTGATGGAAAGAGGGGGGAAGGGTCTGGTAGTCAACAGTATTCTGTTGCTATCATAATCAGATAAGAATGAAAGCTCTAAGCACAAGAATTTCCAAAAAGTATACATTATTAACTTTAATTTTTATAGAAGATATCATAAAAGTATTCAGAATAAAAATGAGAAAACTACTCTAAAAGGTACACTTGAAACGAATCACATGACTACTCATATTCCCCCATAACAAATCACTTATATTTAACTTGGTATACATCCTCTGGCCAAAGATAATAGATTCTGTTTTGTTTTGTTTTTTAAATCATGGTGAGTCAATAGCTTCTGCCCAGGATAAAAGAACACTCCTGTCTTTAGTATCACATGGCAAATGGGCTGGCTATTGCACATTGGAATCCCCCAAAAAATAGTGAGAAGGAAAAACTGGTTTAGCCTGGTTCTTGTTACCAATGACCTCACTGATAGTGAACAGCTTGTCTTTACAGAGATAAGAAACTGTACTCATGTTTAAAGAAATGACTTAAACCCAAGGATGACTAATAATGAGAGTGGGGAAGGTACAGGCTTCAGGGAAGCAGACAGACACACAGGGTCATAGGAGGTGTTTGGCTATATTGCTAAGAAATGGGAAGACCCAGGCAGGTAAATCCCCACCCCATTCTACATAAAGCTCCAAGGTGCAATCCCATTGCATAGCTCTTCTGAACAAGTCCAGAGTGCCAGGCCAAAACACCAGCTGAATGCAATCCTCACAACAGCCAGAAACTAGAAACCCCAACAAGATCCGTCAACTGGTGAACAGATAGACAAAACAGCATTGTCCACACACTGGAAAACTATTCAGCAATAAAAAGGAACAAATTACCATATGTAGCAGCATGGATGAACCTCAAGAGCATTATGCAAAGTAAAAGTAAACAGACTTCAGAGACTATACAATGTATGATTCCATTTATATGAAATGTTCAAAAAAGGCAAATTTATAGAGGCAGAAAATAGATAAGTCTGGGGCTCTGGGCTAGAACAGGGATTAACTGTAAATGTGTATGAGGAATCCTGCTGGGATATGAAAGTATCATAATACTGACCTATGGTGATAGTTGCACCACCAGGCAAATTTACTAAAAACCTTGAAATGTAAGCTTGAAATGGGTGAATTTCATGACACATTAAAATGTACTTCAAAAAAGCTGTCCAAAAAAACCCAAACAAACCCACTGAACAAACTTTCATTTCTCTTCAAAGCTTATTCAAGCAGCAGCAAGCAGCAAGCCTCGTGACACATTTAACAGTACACTGCTCTGTACCTTGCTCGCTTTCCCTCATCATCATCTCCCTGGGCTGGCATCTCCCAAATCAAGTTATCAATCCAGAGGTCATACATTAAGACACTGTTTTCAATATTGTTGTTGCTGCTGTTGTTGTTCTGGAGAAAAAGTAGCAAATACCTCAGTAAAATGTAGGTTTAAAATCAAAAGTAAGTGGGGCACCTGGGTGGCTCAGTCATTGGGCATCTACCTTCAGCTCAGGTCATGATCCCAGGGTACTGGGATAGAACCCCACATCAAGCTCCTTGCTCCACAGGAAGCCTGCTCCTCCCTCTCCCACTCCCCCTGCTTGTGTTCCCTCTCTTGCTGTGTCTCCTCTGTCAAATAAATACATAAATAAGTAAATAAAATCAAAGATAAGTTTAAAATCAAAGACACAATGACTAGTTAACTTCTAACCTGGTGGACTGACCACATGATCATAAGGGTTAATTCCCATGAAAATGAAAATGACAATAAAGTAAACAGAAGAATAAAGAGATAAAGGGGAAGAGATGACTGCAGAAATCATTTCTATCAGGTTTTGACAGCTAAAAATGGAAGGAGAGGTAATTCACTTCGCAAAGAGGAAAACATTACAACCTAAGTGCCTCCTTCGGGACACCAAGTGAGACAATATGCCCCCATAGAGCACTTGGAAGCAACTGATACCACGAAGTATAAAGTATATGGCTAAAATCCACAGCACTGGTATTTAGTGACTGAATGCCCCAGAACCTCTTTCTCAATCTCATAGTCTGATGACTATTTCACATCACACTTTATCTGTAAGAAACCTGAGGTTTAGTCTCTGAAGAAACTGAAGGACAAATGCTCCAGATGAGAGGATGTGAGACATAGTGCTGGACACAGGCTTGAAAAGTTAAGATACTGGACTGCAGAAGCTCCAGCCTCATTCCTACACTCTGAATCCCAGAACTCCAATAAACAAATGGATAGGCCGCCCTAGGCAAGGCCAGGCCTCTGAGTGTTCTTAGAGAAACTGACCCCAAAGAAAAGATGTACTGGTAAGTGGGGTTCCCCATCCATGAGAACATACTGATCCCCACCTGCCCTCCCTACACTGAAGTACCTCCAATCAACAGCCACCTGCCCATACACACTGAGTATCCAATTTACTTCTAGTGCCTTACTCTTAAAAATAAACAGAGTCACGAATCTCCGGGCACTTAAGGAAAATCTTTAGCATTAAACAGAGACCAAAATAAACAGGAAAAACAAAATCTGGAAAAAAAATTGAGAAGCACAAGAAAACAACAAAACCAACCTAACAAAAAAACCTATCCTCAATACGCTCCGATAGATCACATATACCCACAAGAGATTACGTGCAGTTAAAAACCAAAAAAAGGTATGAAAGAGGGCTGCTCATATAAATTAAAAATATGATAAAGTTAAAAGCCCAAGAGAAATATTGAAATGTGTAAGTCAAAGACATCTCACAATTATAGAGCAAAAAGAACCACCCCCCCCCCAAATAAAGTAGAGAAGATAAGAAAATAAATTGAAGAGGTAACTAAGAGAACTTCCAGAAGGAGAAAACAGAGAAGTTGGAGGGGGAGAACAAAAATATTTCCAAGGGAAAAAAGGACATCTTCAGATAAAGAGAATTCATTAAGTACCCAGATACTGAATGACAATGAAGGATACTCATAAAATCTAACAACACCAAGAATAAATAGAAAACCCTAAAAGCTTCTCTAAAGAAGTTTAAAACAGAGCACACTCAAACAAAAGAGGAATGTCTTAAAATTCCAAGGGAAAAATGGGTGTTTAACCTAGAATATTTTCTACCAGATTACATAAAAAGACAATGCAAAAGAAAAATAAAGACATTTTCAGCCATCCAAGGGCTTCAAACTTTTACATGTCATGCACCCTTTCTTATTAAGCTACTAGAGGATGTGCTTCAAGAAAATAAGGTAGCAAATCCAAAAAGAAGACTCTCATATCCAGGAAACAGAAATGATCCAAGGGAAAAGTTATGCTTCAGGTCTAAGGGGCAACCATACCTCACCAGCTCTGGTGTACCTCCTGGGAGGGAAAAAAAAAAAAGTGGAATCAATAGGTTATCTGAAACAAAAAGTCATCTGACATATTTAAGTGTTGGAAAAAACTGTTGACAAAGGCTTAACTTTGCTGGGCATTTGATGTATCTCTTAAGGCATTTGGGGAAGAAAGTAATCACAGTTATACAGAAAACTAAACAAATGAAAGAGTATTTCAATGTAAAGGGGAAGGGATGTTTTAAAAAGGAAATATAATCATATTAGACTGTGTGGCTCAGAAATAAATGGTATTTACATAGTCACGATAATATAAACAATTATCATCTTAACCCAAAATTATGATATACATACTCATTTAAGGGAAGAGGTGAGTTTAAGAGCTTATCTTCAACTACTCAGAAGTTCAAAACCCACAGTTCAACAACTTTAAGTACTATTACAAGAAGTCAAGAAACATATAAAACTGATAAATCAAATAATAGTCACATGAGTAAATAATTTAAAAATACAGAAGTAAATTTCAGTGATGGCAACTAAAAACTGAAAATAGATGTCCTCTTGGAAACAGGAAAACTCCAAGATCTGATAGAACTTCAGTATCATTCGGCTGCAACCACATGCATTCATAACTTTGATAGGTTCTTAAAGCCCTATTTATCATAAAATGAAAATAAACTTTCTAAGTCATAATATAAAAGTGTGGGGGTTTTCTCCATTATTTAAATTTAATAGGATAATTTGTCACCATCAGGCCCTATCTGAGATAGTTACAAGGCCCCAGGGCTGAAAGGCAAATTAAGCACCAAGCTGTGGGCAGGACGTGCTCTGGGCTCCCTCCTTCTCCAGGGTGGGTGAACACCTGCTAGGCTTGGACAATGGCCTCAATTCTCCAGCTTACTGATGCAACAAATCCTGCCAGTTCAGTGCTCCTCAAAGTGTGGTCTGCTGACTACCGGTACACAAGGAGGTAATTTCAGAAACTGAGAAAAACTGTAAAAACTTTTTATAGCAACTTAACAATGTAACATTATGGCTTTGCAATCTAATAATAAAAAGACTGAAGCTGGTATTCTGTGTGTCTACTTTCTTTCACTTTTCTAGTCATTTGTTTGTACTGTATTTTACAGGACAAAGAAGCCCTCTGAGGCTGAAATAGGGCACTTGAAGTCTGAGCCAGTTCACGCGCAAGTGCATGTACTGTATCTGAATTCAAGTATGCTGGGCAGAGGAACTGGGGAGACAGAGACTACTGGATTTACAGTGGATATTACATGCTTAGCATTTTGTGTCCATCCCCCTGCCCTTCCTGAGTTCTTTGAGGGTAAGCAAACTGCCTGTTTCGTTCACCACTGTACATATACCCAACATGCTGAACAGTGTCCAGGATCCAGCTTACACAAGAGCACAGTGAGAACTGGAAGTGGCATGAAACCAGCCCTGCATGGTTAGTCATTTTGCATCTTGTCTCCCCAACCTAGTTCTAAGTTCCTCATAATGCCACACAGATGTCAGCGTTTCCAAAAATCCTAAAACTTATCATTCTGTCCTTTCTTTTGAAACTCTTATAGAAAAAACTGCCTCCCAACTCAGTGCCTCCCACATCACCTCTCTCCTGAATAATGCCAGTAGACTTTTATTACTGAACCAGCTTCCTAACAGAGTATCATATTCTGTCCAGTGAACAGTCATATAGCACTATAAAACCTAAGAGCATATGAATGCCACACTGGTCACTGGCAATATATCACCTGGGCTTCTCTGTTCTCCTTCTAGCCATCCCTCCATATGTCCAAAATATTTATCTTGATTCAACTCCGGTGTGACCATGTTATGAAAGCCAAGTAACTGCCGACGAAATCTTCCAAAAGCTAGACACTTGGAAATCTCTACCCCTGATCATAAATTGGTCCCAAATTATATATTAACTACATTTTAATACTTTAACACTAGAAATTCAGGCTAGTATTATAAGAAACCAATTTGAATTCATGTAAAATCTGTTTGTAGTAACTACTCAAAGCAATTACTTGCAAGTAGTTAATCAGATGATCTGCAATCACTACCTGTGAAAATTTTTTTTTAATTATTTGTTTATTTATTTGACAGACAGAGATCACAAGTAGGCACAGAGGCAGGCAGAGAGGTGGCGTAAGCAGGCTGCTCCCTGCCAAGCAGAGCCAGACGGCGTGCTGGATCCCCAGGACCCCGAGATCATGACCTGAGCCAAAGGCAGAGGCCTTAACCCAGAGCCACCCAGGCACCCCTCTGTGAAAGTTTTTAAAGCACTGATTTCACAAGGTAAGATGGTGACCTAAAATTGTTTCCACCCTTAAAATTATCAGAAATTCTTTTTTTTTTAAGATTTTTAAAATTTATTTATTTGACAGAGATCACAAGTAGGCACAGAGGCAGGCTGAGAGAGAGGAAGGAAAACGGGTTCCCTGCTAAGCAGAGAGCCCTATGCGGGGCTGGTTCCCAGGATCCTGGGATCATGACCTGAACCGAAGGCAGAGGCTTTAACCCACTGAGCCACCCAGGTGCCCCCAAATTATCAGAAATTCTAATAAGAACTGTTTGCTTTTTAAAAACTTACTGTGGAATAAGCCCTTGCCTCGAATACAGTCAACAGTCATGGGGTCTGCACTTGTGTTCAATGTCTGTAATAGAGCCATATATACGACCAAGAGTGAGCCTTGCAGGTTATCAGATATTAGGGCTGCCCTCTGGTCAACAGCTGTGTTTCAGTGTCTGGACAAAGTGGGGCTGAAAGCAGTACACTTGTGCAGTTATTTAAATATCCTATTGTTAGGGGTGGAGGGAAAAATAAAATAAAAGTAAAAAATAAATATCCTATTGCTGTCCAACAATTTTTAAAAATGATTAAATATAGAAAAATGAAAGCACTAATACTAATGATGAGAAGCACAGGCATCATAAACTTAAAACAACTCAAGAGATGGAAAACATCTGATGCCCTAAAGAGTAGGTAATCTCTTGGCTTAAGCAGCTGTTCACAACCAGATGACCAAAACCAGATGACCAAGTATTTACTAATAAAGAAAAGAAACAAAATAAAAGACCATGGATGAAATTAATGTTAAAGCATCCATCTCCAGTTTATAATATTTTTAGTTCCCTGGGAATAAAACTCCTTAGATGAGGGACGCCTGGGTGGCTCAGTGGTTGGGCGGCTGCCTTCGGCTCAGGTCATGATCCCAGCATCCTGGGATCGAGTCCCACATCGGGCTCCTTGCTCAGCGGGGAGCCTGCTTCTCCCTCTGCCTCTGCCTGCCACTCTGTCTGCCTGTGCTCGCTCTCTCTCTCTGACAAATAAATAAATAAAATCTTTTAAAAAATCTTTGAAAAAAAAAAAAAACTCCTTAGATGATTATTCCTTGGCTTATTAG
Source organism: Mellivora capensis (assembly GCA_004024625.1). NCBI lineage: Eukaryota > Metazoa > Chordata > Mammalia > Carnivora > Mustelidae > Mellivora > Mellivora capensis. The sequence goes on along the minus strand of PISX010005858.1, from coordinate 29,462 downwards.
AACACCTGTTCAGGGATGCATTATTTCAAAGTCCTTGCCCTGCTAGTCTCAGCCCACAAAATCTATAAACACACACACACTGCACCAAAAGTGCCGACAGATAATACTTTTGGATTATCTCAATATATCCAATATATCCAAAACTGGTTAAGAAAAAAAGGCAAAACTACAAGTTTGCAGATATGCAAATGAACATTTATTAAAAAGTTTCAAGCAATAAGAAATTCTAAAACCACCATGAGTAGGATTTTACCTGGTGGCTGAATTTTCTGTCAAGCTTTTTATTTTGTGATTTTATTTAATAGAAAAGTTTTGGAAATTTGGGGCTGATAACTTTTAGGAGAGCTACACACCAATACATGACATGTTCAAGGGAGTTGGCTTCCTCCCACCTTACCCAAGTCCAGAATTCTTCTAGCATGAAGAAGCCCTATGTTTCAGAACAAGTCTGTACATGCCACTCAGTGGCAATTCAATCCTCCTTCTAATGAAAACATTTAGTTCCTCAAAATGCATTTTGCCCCACTGGATGTCTTTACCTCCAGTTAAAAAGAGATCCTACACTTAAGAGATAACATTTAGAGAAGACCCTCACAAAAGTTTTAAGTGTTTGATCCAAAATGTTAGACTAATGATTTTTAAAAGCCACACAATTTATATAGCATTTTATTGCTGAGCAATCGAAAGTAATTTTAGCACTTTCACAGATCCCAAGGCTCCTCCTAATCCAATGGGCAAACAGTGTACCCATTTGAAGGGCCACTCCAAAGCCTGCAGAGAATGACTGATTTCAGCAGGTTGACCTAGGCCAAAGCAGAATGCCCAAGAATCCAGCCCAACACTCTTCCTCTCTACTGCCACTGCTACTACCCTGTCCCAGTCTTTACATCTTCTCTTCTGGACCATTGTCCTAGGCCAACCATCTTACCTGCTCCTTTCCCTAATATCATCTAATCAGGTTTCTTACTCCCAGGGCTCCCCAAACCCAATAAAATTTTCGACGACCTCTCAATGCTCATAGAAAGACAGCCCTCCTTAACTCATGAGCAAATAATCTCTCCCCAGATGCCCACTACTCTTTACACCTCCTGTCATTCCCAAAAAGGTCACCCTCAGCCTTTCTGTCACACACACCCCTCCTCCCCTTTCTTCAGTAAATGAGGGGGGCAGCCTTAGCACCATGCCCTAAATGGCTAAACAGTAGCAAACTCTCAGTGTTGTTTCTGCTTACCATCTTTGGGCCCAGAATACTCTCCTCCTCAACTTCCAAAGTTTACAGCCTACCTTTCCTCCAAAGACAAGATCAGACAAGGTCAAGATGCTCAACCCTCCAAAAAGGCTGCCATCATTCCTCTGAGCAAGCCCTGATCCTAGACATTGCACCTGCTGGATTCTAAACTTCCTAACTTCCCCTCTCACTACCTGCAGTACCTTTCCAGATGTAGGATTTTCCTTCTCCTAGTCGAGACATTTAGAACACCAGTCACTGTATGCTCACAAAATACAAAATAACAGGGTAACCGTTAACTCCAAGGGAAAAACAAAAAGTCAAGTAAATATTAAAAATAATAAAACTCAATATAACACAAAAACGAACCTTATTTTTTTGTGGTTTTGTTTTTTAAATAGTCACTGTCCCCCTTTGATGAAAATAATTAAAATGTACTTAGATGGTATTAGATGGTATAGATGGTATTCTGCATGAAACCCTGTAAACTGAAATTCACAATATTTTTCTTAAGTTTTGATTTATGAGTATCCTTCCCAGTGATCGCTCAGAAACCTAATGCAAAAAATAAATTTCTCTAAATAGGACATACTCTGTGCTTCAACTATTTTTTCAGATAGTTATATACTGTTCAACTATACCCAGATGATTTACCAATTTTGTCACAGAGAAAATTATAAACCCCCCCCAAAAAAGCCACTTTCATAAAACATAACAAAACCCAGAAAACTCCCTCTTTTTACTCATTCGCCTCACAGAAATACAACATTCTCAAAATAAGCCACCACAATCACTAAAAAATAAAAAGTTTATAGGAAAAAAACAGAAAATAAAAGATATAGCAATGAATCAAATTAGGGCTACAGGTTATTCAGCTTAAAAGTATTTTACCTGAATTTACATTAAGAAAAAAAAGCTTTTTTTTTTTTTTTTTTTTAATTTATTTGTCAGAGAGAGAGGGAGAGCGAGTGAGCACAGGCAGACAGAGCACAGGCAGACAGAGTGGCAGGCAGAGGCAGAGGCAGAAGCAGGCTCCCTGCCGAGCAAGGAGCCCCATGTGGGACTCGATCCCAGGATGCTGGAATCATGACCTGAGCCGAAGGCAGCCGTTTAACCAACTGAGCCACCCAAGGCATCCCAGAAAAAAAGCTTCTTTATAAACAAGTTATCACAAATATTTTCCCAACTCAGATGCTATTCACACTAGTGGATGTTTAGTAATAAACAAATACTAGTATTAATAATCTAATCCCAAAACCACCACATGCAAATCACACCAACAAATCCCAAATAAACTCCTCTGCATAATATAAATCATTTTAGAAATTAGATATTGAAAGGAAGACGCAAATGCAGATATTAACTGCTTCTCCTATTTCTACCATCTACCAAGACTGAACTTCCCAGTATCAGTTCATAAATACTGTGATAGTAAGAACACGTCTATGAGAAATTAGGAAAACCTTAAGACTTAATATTTGATGCTATGGAATTAACTTTTTAGGGGTCAGAATGGCACTGTGATTATCTAAAAAACAAAAACGATACAAACTGAAGTATTTATGGGTAAAATGGTATCTAGGCTTTAACCTTAAAATACTAATGGAAAAAGGCTATAGATGAAACCAGATCAGTCATGTTCTGATTAACCGTTAAATTGGGTGATCTACCCTCTCTCCTTGTATATGTTTGATCTTTCAGAATAAAATAGAACAGCTGGTGAGCAAAATCTCCGGCACTATTTTGTGTGTGTATGCCACATTTGCACAGATTTCTTAATTTGTTAGGTTTGCATAATTTGAGAATTTCTTCTCAACTGTACAGACTTTGTAGTCAGAGAGCTGTGTCACTGCCAGTATCCCAAATGCTTCCCAACTGCACCGGTCAGCAAATCTATTTCAAAAGCTTGGGGGAAGAAGAGGATGGAACCAAAGGAAATGAAGAGGGGGAAAAAATTTAACAATGATCCTGCCTAAACTGTTACCATAAAGAACTCCCACCTCTTAAAGCCACTTAAAGCTCATTCAGGTTTCATTCTTTATTTCTTCTTATGGTTTAAAAATGGACTGTTGGATTCTAGTTCACTTCACTCCCCTTCCCATCCATCCATGCTGACGGAGGAAGATACAAACAATCCAACTACGGTGTAACCAGGTCAAAAACAAGCTTTGGCTAACTCACTTGGAAGAGTACACTCACCACTTAGATCTGGCCAGAGAAAACTGGGTTAGAAAAAAACCGACTGGGGCTTAAACAAACATTGGGGCTGGGGAGAATATCTTAGAGCCAGTTACCAGGCCACTTAGTGAGTTGCAACACAATCTTTTCCAAAATTTTCCAAAGGCTTCCAAATTCTGTCGAGCCCAGCAGGCTGAGTTAACAGGGCTTCCTTTCAAATTCAAAAATCTGGCCACGGCCCCAACAGTTAACCAACAAAACACATGCTAATTCACTTGAGATCACCTAAGAATACTGACTCAAGTTCCGACCGCAGGCCGGTACACAGCCCAGTACACAGCCCAGGCCAGGGGAAGTTGGGGCTGGGGAGAGGCGTTCAAGGGATAGATAAACCCTATTCATTAAGCATAAAAGAGACAATAGGATCCACACTTAATTTGGCCTAAGAAAATGTCTACAGTCAGCTTCCAACCCCCTCCCTCCATTTTTAATGAGACAATGACAATTCTTCATGGTGAACCACAAAGCCCTGCTTCATAAGATTTTTTTTTCTAGTTCCTTGTACCCATTCGAACAGCCAGAAAACACCCCCAGTGCAGATTACTTTTAGAAAGCACTCAGCAATAAGAAATAAATCAGGACAGGGGAAATTTAACATTCTGTTTCAAATCTACAAGGCCTGCGCCTCCATTACCTACAGCTCTTTCAGAAGCTCTAGAATGTGCTCTGAATAGAATGAAGAGCACTGTTAGTCACATCAGGTGTCAGCTACTCAGAGCAGACTCATAGTCTCCAGATTTGTTAGTTTCATTTACCGTTGGGGGGGGGGGGGCGGGTGTTAAAAAAGAGACAGGCCTGGGGTGGGTGTGAAATCTGGGCATCCTCTTGACTCCTCGCTCTCCCTCATCTCTGTTTCAATTACACACCTGTCAAACAGGTTATTCCTGGAATTCAGATTTTATAATCCTCATGCTGTAATTCTTCCTGCTCCTGGTGCCCAAACACACACCCCTCCCTGCTTCCCCAAAATATGTAGGTATCCATCAGCAGCATGTATGATTGTCAGGAAGCAGTCCCAGGTAACACCGAACTCCTCACCTTGAGCACATTAAAACGAAGCAACACGATGACCATTTTCAAGACCAAGGCAGTGGTTTGGCATAATCACAGGCCAGGCCTGTCTATGCTGAATTTTAATTAACACACACAAACTCAGAAGGCCGGAATTGGGGAAAACGAAATTAAGGTTGCCTTATGAAAAAATGCTTTCCCATTTTACTTAAGGAAAGTGCACGCCTAAGAATGTAGCTTATTTCCTTATCCCAAAGCCAGGAAATGAGTGAGGTCTTCTAAGGCCAACCTGCATATAAACTCCTGTTTAAAAACTGAGGACTACAAGGCGAAACCCCTTTCCCAACTTTTGCCAAGCGGCGTGGCCTCCAGTCAGCGGCGTGTTTATCACCCTTCTCCTCGTCCCCCAACAAGAAGTTTCAACGTGCCACGGGAAACAAAGACGGGGGCTCACACCGACCTTATAGACTTGTCCATAGGTGCCATTTCCAACTACTTCCACCAGCTCAAAAATCCCAGCAGGATCCTAGAGAAGAGGAGGGGAGGAGTTAGAATTTAAAAGCAGCACAACAATGAATAAATACAGCGGGGAAGTTGGAGAGAAAAGGCGAATGCAAACCGGGCGGGCTTCGCCTCGCGCGCTCCCCCAGCGCCCGAAGGCCGCGCCCCGGGCTCGGGGGGCGCAGGGCGCGGCGGGGTGGGGGCGTCGGCGGAGGGTCGCGCCCCGCCGCCCCGCACATGACGACGCAGGCAGACAAAGGGGCCGCCGCGCCCGAGATTCTGCCCGCGGCGGCGCCCGAGCGCCCGGCCGGCCAGGGGCCGCCGCGCCCGAGATTCTGCCCGCGGCGGCGCCCGAGCGCCCGGCCGGCCAGGGCGCGGCCCCGGCTCCCCGCTCCCGGCGCGCCCGCGGCGGGGCCCGTCGTGGCCACTCACCCGCAGGGAGGAGAGGTCGATGTCCACCAGACTTTTTGCAGGGGAGTCGTTCGCCATTTTCCCTTTTTGCCACCAAACAAAATAGTACCAATAAATAAATGTTTCTCTATTTATTTCCTTCACAGGCCAGGCCGCCGACGGCGTCTCCTCACAAGGGAGCGGGCGGCCGGGGCTCCGCCTCGCGAGGCCGGGGGCGGCGGCGGCGGCGGCGGCGGGCTGGTCGCTGCTCTCTGCCGGCCCGGGCCGCGCGCGGAGAGCGGACGGAGCGTGCGCGGAGCGGCGGCGGCGGCGCTCACACCATGGTGCGGGGCGGCCGTCAGGCCCCCGGGCGTCGCCCGCCGCCTCAGGCCCCGGCGCCCGCGCCCCGCGCCGCGCGCCTGGAGGACGGGCCCGGAGCGTGGGGCCGCGGCGCCGCCGAGAGTTGAGCGAGTGAGCGCGAGGCAGCGAGACAAAGATAACCCGGGAGGCGGGGGCGGAGGCGGAGAGGGAGGCGGGGAGGGAGGGGGCGGCGGCGGCGAGGGAGGAGGAGAAACGGGACACCGAAAATATATTCTGAGGAGAGAGAAAACAGCTCCCCCTCTCCTTCCCCGGCAGGAAAAACGAGCGGAAACGCACTCCCTGCCCGAGCCCCGCTGGGGAGGGCGCGGGGCGAGCAGCCCGTGCGGCGTGAATATTCAGCAGGGGTGGGGCCCGAACAATGGCCGGCCGGCGGGCACGGCGAACCGCGGCCGGGACGCGGCGGCCGGCCGACGGGGCGCTCGCGGGAGGGCCAGAGCAGGGATGAGACCGACCGGGGTGTCCCCGGTGAGGTGCCGAGGGTGAGGAAACGCCCCATCTCTCACTAACAATAAAGGGAGCAGAAGTGACCTGGACTCTGGTCGCAAACGCACGGAGGCGGAGGGACCCTGGTCTCCGGGAGGGGCTGCGTCCCGCCCCGCCGGCCGACCGCGCCCGGGCTGTAAAGGGACGCGGATGGGGTGTAGCCACCCCCAGCGACGAAGGGCCTCCCTTTCTCCTCACCCCCGCGTATCCCATCCCCTTCCTCCACTATCGGATTCTGTACCCCTAAGACCCTCATTTCCGGTTTCCCTGCACGGTTTTCTTTTTCTATCTTGCAGGCTACGTTTGTGACAGGCTTGTAAGTGCGGAATTGGTTGAGCATCACCTGGCCGCCGGGTCCCAAGGCTTTCGTGGAAACAGTACCCAAACCAGCACCTCTAATTGCCTCGCGCTGCCTTCCTTACCTCACTCAGTAGGTGAGCACTGTGTTTGGAGCCCTAAGCGCTAACCTCTCGGTTTTGTGCCTAGAGATCGTTAAGGATCAACGAACAGGCTTCTGCCAGCAACTTTGGAAGTTTGTCGGTAATTAAGTGATTTGATCCTGTTAAATGGGAATATATTGCCTGTGCACAATAGTCATTTTTATCACATACTCCACTGTTTAAAAAAAAAAAAAAACTTTGAATGGCTCCCTATTACCTCATAGCAGGTTCTCAAATCGAAGTGCATCAGAATCACCAGGAGGGATTGTAAAAGCACTAATTGCTGACCCCACCTCCAGAGTTCAGCAGGTCTGGGATAGGCCTGAGAATATGCATTTCTAACAAGTTGTCAGATGATGGCTAAGGTTGCTGTTACAAGGATCACACTTGGAGAGCAAGAGCCTTACGGGATGAAAATCTAAGGCTCTTCACAGTTAGGCTTCACAGACATCACGTCATTATCTACCAGGCTTCTTTATGTACAGTACCCAGTTTAACCTGTCTTGTAGCCCTTGTATATTCCCACATTTTAAGGATAAGGAAACCAAAGTACTGGAGGATAAGGAATGTGCCTAAATGCCTTAAAAGCACAGCCTGGAAGTAGAACAGAGATTCTCACTAGGTCAGCCTACTCCAAAAATCCAAGACTCTGATTCAGCCAAGTTAGTCTTTTACCCAGAATATGTTTAGCAGTCTCCTGCCTCTCAACAGTTTGGTTTTCAAGATTTTCAACTATGAGAATCCCTCGTAAGGTAATCCTGGAATCCTTTGATTAGGAAAATCATAGTAACCAACATGTTGCTATGAATTTAATAGTACTTTTAAACGATTTTGTTTTTTAATGTAGTTACAGCAATGGCATTATCTGTGGTGTAAATTATTTACTCAAAGAGCTAGATTGCTGAACATTTGAAATTTCAGACCATATTACTACTAATAGTATTTTAATAGTATTTATTATTAATAATAGATAACACATATTAGATCCAAACAGTGTGCTAAGTTCTTTATGTACATTATCTCATTATTTTTTTAATTTTATTTATTTATTTGAGAGAGATCACAGGTAGGCAGATAGGCAGGTAGAGAGAGAGTGGGAAGCAGTTTCCCTGCTGAGCAGAGAGTCCGAGGTAGGGCTCGATCCCAGGACCTCGGGATAACAACCGGAGCCGAAGGCAGAGGCTTAACCCACTGAGCCACCCAGGCGCCCCTATCTCATTATTCTTCACATTAACCCCAAATGATAGGTATTCTTATTTTTCACACTTTACACATTAAGAAACCAGTGTTTGAAGAAGTTAATTGACTTGCTTGGTGTGCACAACTGAACCCAATGCAGAAATGTAGGCCCCTCTCTCCCCACCAGGCCACTCTCCCACCACAGGTTCACTCATGATATTGAGGCCCAACTCACACCACCCCCTTCTTCTCTGCCTGGCCAGATTCTCTATTACCTCAGGCTGAACTCAGAAACCAATTCTTCTTTCTCCTACAAGCTTTCTCTGAATCTCTCCTAAACTGCTATTGCCCATGTCACCATTGTGACAGTTCTCATTTTCAATTTAGGACATTTTCTTGAAGTGCCTTACCCAGCACAAGGCACTGACTTAGTCATTGCCCTAGATATAAGGAAGATGAAGCCAGCTACTCTCAAAAAACTTACAATTTGATAATGGGGTTAAGACAGTCTCAAAAGTATTTATAGTTAAAGGCAGAACATTTTAAATTCTGGCTGTATAGACCATTAAATCGGCCTAGTGGAAAGTAGGCTAGATTTGGGGCAAAACTGAACTAGGTTTGAACCTAGTTCTACTATCAGTTGTGCACCCTTGAACATGTTTAAATTTTGAGCCTCTGTTTCCTCTTCTGTCTATGAGATGAAGATTAGAGGTTAGAAGAGCCACGAAGAGGCCATCTCAAGAGCACAGGTCAGAGGAATCAGGCCTGGAGGCCTGGAGAAAGGAGATACAAGGTCTTCGGACAGTAGGCTCTCTCAAAGACTCAGCATCTGATGGGATGCCAGAGTCAGTGTAGACAAGGGGGTAAAAGATTTGCTTGTGGCCCAGAGCTTTGTTCACACTTGGAAGGATACTGTCAGGCACAGAGGAAAGGATACGAGTTGTTGAGTGGTGGTGACAAAGGAGGGTTTTGTTTTGGACTTTCTGGGAAGTTAGTTAACTTTTCACGCAGAACCAGTGACACCTGTCCAGCTTGTAACTCTGCTTGAGATCCAAGGGTAAGGACTATTTTCTCAATCAACAGCTCTATGTTAGCTCAGACTGCCTTAATAAAATCCCATAGACTATGTGGCTTAAATAACAGAGATTTATTTTCTTGCAGTTCTGGAGGCTAGAAATCCAAGATCAGTGTTCCAGCTGATTTGGTTTCTAGTGAAAGCTGTCTCCCTGGCTTGCAGGTGGCCACCTTCTCACTATTGTCCTCACGTGGGTTTTCCTCAGTGCCAGTATACGGTGGGGGGGAGGGGGGCGGGGAGCCATCTGGTATCTCATCTTCTAAGGACACCTACCCTATTCTATCAGGACCCCACCTTTATGACCTTATGAATTTTAGCCTTAATTATTTCCTTAGAGGCCCCATCTCCAAATTCAGCCACACTGAGGCTTAGGGTTTCAACACATGGGGAACACAAACATTCAGTCCATAACAAGTCATGTGCAGTACATATCAGGAAGTAGACTTAAGTCATGGCCCTTGACCTTAAGAATCTATTTGAGAACACAAACCCACTCCAAAAGGTAATCAAGATAATAATCTGGAAAATAAATGCTAATTTGGCATTTTAGCCTGGAGGAAAAGATAGCTTGCTTAGACAACGTGAAGTTGGAAATGAGGAAACTGTCCCACTGGGTCAGATAACTCATTCAGAGAACTCTGAGAGATAAATCTAGGGTAGGTGGGACCAGGAAACTAAGCTGAGGCATGGGTAATATGGAGTTAAACACAGAAGCCAGATTATCTATCAGGTCAAGGAAGGAACAGCCTAGCCTTGGCTTTCAAGAACTCCAATGGCAGGTTAGATGCTTATGTGTTCAGCAGGCTGTGGGATATGTGTGCATCTTTCCAGGGTACAGTGCACCAGTCACCAGTTACCTCACCCAGTGACAGAAATCCCAAGGGGAGCTCAATTATGCAAGAAGTCATCAATGAAAACCCCTGTACATCACTTTACTTATTCCCTAGTCTTTTCTTTGTTGCAAAAATACTGGTGAGGATTTTTTAACCTCAGTATGAGGCAAGGCAAGGAGGGTAGCAGATCTGTGAAACTGGACTGCATGAATATAACTTAAGGGCTCAGGGTCAGTGAGGACCTGGAAATAAATGATGGAAGTAGTGATGAACAGGGGGAATTGAGTCAAGCAAAGGAAGCAATGGTGGAATATGTTTAGGAAAATCTCAGAAAGGAGAAGCCTGGTTTAGGAGTCAGAGATCTGAGGTCCTCTTCTCTGATGGACAAGGCGTTAAGCGAACACTTACCTTCTCTGCTCCTCAGTTTTCTAACATGTGAGGTTAGAGAGTTGGGTGGAAATGATTGAAAGATCCTCTTAGGACCTTAAAGTCTCTCATTTATATAACCCAGGCCTCAGTCCTACAACTCCTCATACCTCTTAGAGTGGAAAGGGGTTGTTGTGAGCAGTGGAAGTTCATGAACATGTGGATGCTGTAGATTTGTCAGCAAAGCTCAGCCCTTTAAAAGCCATCTTTGAGTACTGGTACAGAGAATAAGAATCTCTTTTGATCAGTTGAATTAAAAGGAAGCAAGTACTCTAGTGCACAATAGGCTGGAAGGCATGGATTGCAGAAGCAGATCAAACAGGGAACAAAAGAAGAAGCAGACCAGAGGCAAGACAGACATCCTACCCTAGCTATCACGGCTGTCGATGCTGTCACTTCTGTGATGAGGAAGTTATCTTAGCTCAGATCTCCCAAAAGGAGATCCTGACACAAAGATTTGGTGCAGGTAATTTATTTAAGAGATGATTGCAGGAAGCCCAAGTGAAAGAGAAGGAAACATGGAGATGAGCCAATGAGAAGTTTGTTAATGAGCGGGTTTTCACTCTGGGTAACTGGGCTAGACGTACCTAGCTAGCTAGAGAAAGAAAATGTAGATTCCTCTTACTTTATGTATTCATGGAAAAGTTTTCAGTAAACGTGTTTTTAAAAAACAGAACAGTAATTTAAACGCAGAGGAACTTGCTCTTTATAGAAACGTATTTGAAAAGTTTTATGAAGGGGATTACTGTTCTCTTATCCTTTTTGTAAGTTTGTATTTTGCGTGTAAGAATTGCTTCAATCAAGCTCCACTGTGAAAAGTCCTTTACCTACAAAATCCTCAAGGGGCCTCAAAATGAGGTCAGAGATAGCCCTAGCTTTAGAAATCAAGATGCGAGCCATAGGAAGTGGTTGGGAGAAGCCAGACAGGGACATTAAATAGTTGTCAAACATGTCTGGTTTTGAAAGATGGTTGGGTGAGCAAAATCAGGCTCTACCAATGGAAGGCCAAGGTAGGCCTGCAAGCTGAAGAGATAACAGATTTTTATTTATATTTGATTACATAAGCCTGTACAGCGAAATCTCAGGAAGTGACTAGACCAATGGACCTCTCTTATGCTCAACCATTTAGTATCTTACAACTGAAATAGTATCATGAGTTTGAATATGATATATCAGATACTGGCCAATATGCATCAGAACCTCCACTGAAGAGGAGTTCAATCATAATCAAGTTTATCCCTTTTAAAAATGAATGAACCACAAGTCTCCATTGGTGATATGCAAGTTGGCCAGTCCTATTGATTTGCAGTTCTCAGTTGATTATAATGATTCCACTCTCAAAATCTTCTAAAATATGCTCTATAATAAAAGATTAAGGGACACCTGGGTGGCTCAGTTGGTTAAGCAGCTGCCTTCGGCTCAGGTCATGATCCCAGCGTCCTGGGATCGAGTCCCACATCGGGCTCCTTGCTTGGTGGGGAGCCTGCTTCTCCCTCTGCCTCTGTCTGCCAGTGCTGGCGCGTGCTCTCGCTCTCTCTCTCTCTCTCTGACAAATAAATAAATAAAATCTTTAAAAAAAAAAAAAAGATTGAGTGGTGACCTAGCAATGATAAACTATGAACTATAAATGTCATATTTATGAATTACATAATTTGAGGGCTTTCCTATTCTTTTGATTAAATGTAACTGTCATCTTTACCTTCTTGTCTATGTATATTCTATATTTAGTGGTGAACTAATGTAGAAAATATCATCAGGACCAGATCAAGAGGCCAGCCATGACTAACATGGATCACCTGGAATTGTCCTAATTCTTGGCTATGGGCAGCTCCATGAGGTTAGTTGGGAGTGGGTACCCTGGTGTTGGGAAGACGAAGAGCTGATCAAGAAAGTATAAATGTATCTGGATCAGCATAGAGTCTTTATCACACCTAGAAATGCAACTCAGAGTCACAAAAAGGAAAGATCACTTATTCTCACAGAAATACATCTTTTATTGCATTTAAACTTACCATTATTAGCTGCCTTCATATATTCAGATTTATAATAGTACTTGTGGAGAAGTGCTACATAAAAATGATCTTTAGAATTCACAATTTAGCTTTTCAGTTATACAGAGAGGAGAAAATACAGAGGAAGTGGAGCGCCAAAGATGGAAAGAGGAATTGAAGAGAGAATGCTCTGGATACGGCCCCATCATAAGCCAACTTGTAAATGTCAGCAGCCATTTTGAAATTTCCAGGAACTTGGAACAAAACAGTCATTCAGAAGAGAGAACTAGGCCTAGGAAAAATTGAAAAGCTGTTTTCCATAACTTAATTCTTTACACACAACAGACCTTAAGAAACTCCCTTTCTCCCTAGCCATTTTACACACAGAGTGGATGAAAAACTAGATGATGTGTTCTCTTTTAGAAAAGGTAATCCCATGAGCTCTAGGGTTCCCTGGAGGCAGTTCAGGAGGCTGCCTGGATCCTAAGGGAGGACTAGGGAGTTGGTAATAGGACTTGCTGAGCTTATTGCCTGGCCCTCCCTGCCATTAAACAGGTTCTGCTTTTCTTTGTTTTATGAATGGGGAATATGAGTAACAGTTTATGAAGATAAGATTTCCAAAAAGTTTGCAAATCATAAGCTAAAGTATACTTAGAACCAAGAGTTCTATGATCACATGATACAGATATCTGTTAGATTTTTCTGAGCTCAAAACGAAGCAGCTCTTAAGGCGTTTTTAAATCATGGCCATGAACTGAGTGAAGATAATGCAGGAGTGGGAATCAGGAAATAAGATTTTGGTTCTACCAGAGTCTATACTGTCACAGCCTGGTGTCATAAGACTAAGTAGTCACTAACCGGTTCACTAATTATCAAATGCTTCATTCTTATACTATCTCTTATATATAGATCTGAGAATTCCTGTCTTAAGTATGACCATGGTCTATTAGGGCCTGTTTGATGGCCTGTTTTTTTACTAAATAATCCTAAATAATCTACCTCCTATATCTCTCACAGCAGAATATAGAGAGAATTGATGAGATGGTCATTTTTAATTTTTAGAGTCAGATCCAAAAGAATGACTGAAAAAAAATGAAAATAGTAGAATAATAAAAGTTGCCCAAAAATAATTTGGGCAACACTGTTTATATTGACAAACTTCAAAGATGTTTACCAAAAGTTTGTAATAATATAGAAATGTATATTATTGGGCTAATTGAAAATATCACTATAAGTTGGTATGAGATTATAGTCATAGCTGCACGAAAGCTAAAAACTATTCAGAGATAAAACTGGGGAGAAATGCATCAGATTTTGATACTTTTTGGCCAGCAAAACTGTGAATGATATTTTTTCCTTCTTCGAAGACATGTGGTTCTACAAATTCCCTCTACAAACATGCCTGATTTTATGAATTAAAAAATATAAACTGACCTTGTAAAAGAAAATGAAATAAAGTGATTGGATTAGTTTCCTAGGGCTGCCCTAACAGTACCACAAACTGGGTGGTTTAAAACAACAGAAATGTATTTTCTCACAATCTGGGGGCCAGAAGTCTTAAGTCAGGGTGTTGATAGGCAATGCTCCTTCTGAAACCTGTAGGAGAGTCAGTCCTTCCTTGCCTCTTCCTGACTTCTGGTAGTCTGCTGGCAATTTTTGTGCTCCTTGGCTCACAGCTGCATGGCTCCATTCAGATAGCGTTTTCTTTGTCTGTGTCTTTACATGATCATCTTGTAAGGACTCCAGTCATACCGGATTAAGGGTCCATCCTACTCCAGTATAACTATATCTTAACTAATTATATCTTCAACAACGCTGCTTCCAAATAAGGACACATTCTGAGGTACTGGGGTTTAGGGATTTAACATATCTTTGGGAGGGCACAATTCAACCTGTAACAGTAATTTAACCATTCAGTGCTTCTTACAGAAGTTAAAGACCATTATTCTTTCTGACCCTAATGTAGTGGTTTCCATTTTAGCACATGGATAGCTTAGAAAAGTGGTGGTTTGATATTTTTTGCTATGACTTCTTCACCTTCTCTCTTGCCATCCCATTCCTTATCTAACATGTATTTATTAGGCACACGCTGATTTCATAGAACTGTGTAAAACCCATAAAATTTAAAAATCACACAAAACTTTCTTCTAACCATTAGCTACAAGTTGCTTTTATTTGCACTGTAATTTTCAGATAGACTGACTCTATAATGAATGACTTCAGTTTGCAAATCACCATAAAGAATTATCCTGTAATTCTTTTTTTGAAATTGAAATTTAAGCATGTTTATTTAATTTTTTGAAAGGATGCTGTCTTTTGCTAAGTTTGACAGAATTCCTTGACAAAATAATAAGGGAATATAGTGTGGCATGGATTAAAAAAAGGATGACTTTTTTTATATTTTCTAAATATGATTATATTGCTGCTGCATGTCTTTGGAAGCAAAAATATTTCCCTTGGTACATGTGTTTATTTTAATGAGTATTTACGAAATGCAATGACATATTCAAATCAGCATGTGTATTCCATTGTGCAGTTATTCCCTTTTATTTCCAATTTCTGGTTAGGAATGCTTTGTTTGTGTCTAAAAAGCTAAGGAAATTAAATGCAAGGCTCTGTCAATACAATGCAACTTTACTACGTACAAGTCAGGAAATTAGAACATGTTGTTCCTCCAGCAGCTGGCGTGGGGCTACTCTGAGCATCATATGTCAGAAAACTTAAAGGGGGGGGGGCTTTTTTTCTCGTGAGGATTTTATCAGGATACAAAAGAATATCTCTTCTCCCCACTCAGGGAATAGGACTTTTGGCAGGACTGATCCAGCCAGATGGGAAGAGGGTATCCTCTAGCTCTGGCCCCTGGGTCCTCAACTTCCCCCTCCCAACTTCCCTTCTATACTCTGCAAGAAGACAGCCACAAATCAGACTGACCCACTGCCTGTGCTGATGTCACAGGGGGAGAGTTCGGCAGAATGCAGGGCTCTCCCACTGCTACTGCTACTCTGGCCACTACTTATTGGGTGTTCGCCATGTGCCAGGCACTGTACGCAGCACTTTATCTGTATTATTTCGGCTTCATGTGACCCTGTGTAGCAAGTACTTTTGTTGTCCCCATGTCATCGATGAGAAAACTAAAATGCAGAAACATTAAGTAATTTGGTCATGACTGCACCTTTAGAAAGTAACAAATCCAGGACTAAAAACCAGATGTGCAGGTGTGTGGGCAGGTGTATTTAATACAATCAGAATAGTGCAGTTTGGTGACCTTTTCACTTCATATGTTATGCACATTTCAACATCATTAAATATTCTCTTACAATCTAATTTTTAGTAGCTGTATTGACTGTAATATAATTTATTTAATCTTGTGGTGGTGGGTAGTTAAATTATTTCTAATCAGTCACTGTTTTAAATATCACACATGCTAATATTTCCTTAAGATAAATTCCTAGGAGTAGAATTGCAAAATCAAACACTGAACATTTGTAAAGTTCTTGGTATATTTTATCAAACTCTCTCCAAAAAGGCTTTGCCAAATTATGAGATGGGAAGGTTTAAAGGTGGGTATTTCAAATTCCAATAACAGGCTCTAGTACAGGAGACATCATGGAGAAATGTAGATCATCTATCACTTCTCAAGGCATCATTTGCTATCATTTGCTCAAGACTTACCTTATGGGTAACCTCCTGATGTCTCCCAGTGGGGTCCAAGAAGGACCCTCAGACTACCAGAGAAGGGCTGGAACAGAGGACGTACACTGCCTGTTTAAGGCTGTGAGTTCACTGGTCCCTGAGAAGCATGAAACTACTGCTTCTCAGTAACTAAAGCAGTTGCAAAGATTGCAGGACATTTACTAGTTAACAAAATCTGTTCCTGCTCACTCTTTCCTCTGATCCTCATCACAGCCTTGGAATGATATAGCTTTACAACCATTAGCATTTTGCAGAGAATGTCAGATTTAGGTGAAGGTACTGACTTACTCAAGGTCACACCACTTTATCAGAGAAGCCTAGATGATGTCTATCTTGTTCTACTCTCCTGTGTTAGGCTGCCTCTCCTCAAGAGAAAAGCCTCTATGTAAAAGATTCTGTCACTTGACAAGTGGAAATACTTGATATTATATTAAGGAACTCTTGAACTTGCTCCACAAGTAATTATCTTTATTTTTCTACATTTGCTGAATTCCAGCCACATAGATGCTGTCCTAAATACAGATAGTACTGAGCTTTTGGGCTAGCAAGCTCGAGAAACTAATAAGCCTGGCAAATGTGAGAAATGAGGGGAATGCTCTTAGTTAACATGGGGTCTGAAAAAGGGCACTTTGGGCAATTACATGTCTCGTTACACATTCTTGACAACTATTTAGAGCTCTGAATAACTGTGCAAAGACAAAGCCCAGTTTGTTGGTTTGAACAAAGGCGAAGAAGAGCTTCAACCCCAAATGTGAGCCTGTGCTCCATTTTGGAATGTCAAAACCAGAAAGCCAGGGATCATCATGTGTGATGTATACTTAAATTCACTAAAAATGAAGAAAAACAAAACCTAGAGGGTAGTCCCAGGTTTGCCTGTAATTTCAGATGTTTTTAATGTTACACACACACAATGATATAAACTTTACCAAGTACTTCTCTTTAGCAGTATAAACTGGGGCAGGAATAGGAAGCATGAGACAATTTGTAAAAGAAATAAGTTGTAGCTGTAACTCTTCAAGGACTTAGCTACTATGTGGGTTTAGGTGACTCTGTGGATCTAAAATAACCATGGTTGGGGTGCCTGGGTGGCTCAGTGGGTTAAAGCCTCTGCCTTCAGCCCAGGTCATGATCCCGGGGTCCTGGGATCGAACCCCGCATTGGGCTCTCTGCTCAGTAGGGAGCCTGCTTCCCTTCCTCTCTCTCTGCCTGCCTCTCTGCCTACTTGTGATCTCTGTCTGTCAAATAAATAAATAAAATCTTAAAATAAAATAAAATACAATAAAATAACCATGGTGGATACCCAGGAGAATTTAGAGAATAGCAGGTTGAACTCTGAAACTGACTCTGATGGGGGGAGAGGGGTGATAAAGTGTGGCTAACACAGAGGCTTTAATATTTTATTTTAATTTGCATATTAAAACTGTTTAACATTAAAAATACTTTTTTCAGGGACGCCTGGTTGGCTCAGTTGGTTAAGCGGCTGCCTTCGGCTCAGGTCATGATCCCAGCGTCCTGGGATCGAGTCCCACATCGGGTTCCTTGCTTGGCACGGAGCCTGCTTCTCCCTCTGCCTCTGTCTGCCACTCTGTCTGCCTGTGCTCTCTCTCTCTCTGACAAATAAATAAATAAAATCTTTTAAAAAAAAAAATACTTTTTTCATGGTGTTTCTACATAGATGGCTCTAGAAAGAGCATGCAAAGATAGCAATATTATAGCAAATCTGTCACCCTGACTTTTCTAATTCTAAACTGTGATGGGATTGTGCAACTTTCTTTCTTTCTTTTTTTTTTTTTAAGATTTTATTTATTTATTTGTCAGAGTGAGCACAGGCAGACAGAGTGGCAGGCAGAGGCGGACGGAGAAGCAGGCTCCCGCTGAGCAAGGAGCCAACGTGGGACTTGATCCCAGGACGCTGGGATCATGACCTGAGCCGAAGGCAGCGGCTTAACCAACTGAGCCACCCAGGCGTCCCGTGCAACTTTCTTTCATTTCATATCATGGACACTATAGTGGTATGTTCACTCATTCTGAACTTAATCATAGTAAGTTTAAATAGTTTAAATAGCTCTAAATAGTTGTCAAGAATGTGTAACCAGACATGTATCATTACATGTATCATTAGGTTGGCCGGTAATGGCTAGCATTCCATAATTTGATCTGGCTGTTCAGTTGTGTACAAATGTAAAAATTCATCACAGTGGGGTGCCTGGCTGGCTCAGTCATTAAGCACCTGCCTTCAGTTCAGGTCATGATCCTGGGGTCCTGGGATCGAGCCCTGCATCAGGCTCCAGGCTCAGCAGGAAGCCTGCTTCTCCTTCTCCCACTTCCCCTGCTTGTGTTCCTTCTCTCACTGTATCTCTCTCTGTCAAATAAATAAGTAAAATCTTTTTTTAAAAATCATCATAGTATACACTTTAAGATTAGTATGTGTTATACCTCTATTTAAAACAAACACTGCAATGTTTGACAGGAATCAAAATGGTGAAGTGGAAAGAACCTCAAATTAGGAAGGATAGATCAGAGTACTCTAGTCCAAGCTTACCAAACCAAAGCAATTAAATGAAAAATCAACGGAGTTGTTAAAAACCCCAAAGTGGCAGGAAAGACATGGAATCTGTACAAGACATTAATGTCCTTGCCACTCAATGTCAAGGGGATCCAATTTGGGGGGACAGTTGTGAGAAATACCCTGTTTTATGTGCATACCCCAGTGACTTGATGCTGCCCTACAGACTGGCCACTTCAGTGTGGATTAATCCTGCCAGCCACAGGTGTGCACAATGGAGTTATCTCTTTCTGGGAGACTTCCTTAAAAGAGAGATCACAAAGCAGGGAGGAAGGCTTTCAGAAATTCTTGTTGCCTTTATACCATTTCAATAGAAAAGTCAGAAGACATTGAAGTGAAAATGAGATCCCTCTCTTGCACACTCATCCATCATACCCTCCATTTTTCCAGAGGTGCCCATTTATAACTACCCAAACAGCTACCCCCAACAATTATCCAGGGGACTTGAATGGCTTTTGTTCAAAATGGTAATAATAAGCATTAAATTTACTATCTTTACTATAAAGGACTGAGAAAAGAAAATAAATGACTGTCAACAGTTAACATTGCACACTTGAACAGAGCTGCTGAAGGATCCCATTTGTAGAAGGCAGGGCTATGTACCGTAGACTGCATAGCTTATAAACCACAGAAATTTATTTCTCACAGTTCTGGAGTCTGGAAGTCAGATCAGGGCACCAGCATGGTCAGGTTCTGATGAGGACCTCATCTTGGTTGCAGAGAGCTGATTTCTCATGGTATCCTCAAGGCAGAAAGCACAAAGAGCAGAAGCAAACTCTCTCATGTCTTTTTGTAAAGGCACTAATCCTATTCATGAGGGCTTCACTCTCATGGCTTAATTGCCTTCCAAAGTTCCCACCTCCTAATAACATCATATTGGGCATTAGGATTTTAACATGTGAATGTTAGAGGGGACCTTCAGCCCATACCAACCCCTTAGGGTGAGTACTGCTAGCATTACTTTCTTTCGTTCATCATTTTCAAAATATACATGTTACTGGTAGGGAAACTATATTAAATTCCTCACATTTTAATGCAAACTAATGCCTTAGCCGATTTCCTATATAGGAGAAAATAGACAACTTAACAACTCTGAATATTCAAATTAGGTGATAGGTGGGTTGAGGGAGAAGAGCAAGTAAAAACAAACTAAAAGGGAGAGTATACCAAGAAATTCAGAAAGTAGTTAACTGGTTTGACCAGGCATCATAGTTTCCAGTCACTGTGGACTATGAGACTGATGATAAAGGTCCCTCACTTAAGCCTATTGGAAGTGACTCTGAGGAAGCAATTTACCCACAAATATATCCTCTTTCACTTTCCTTACTTACTTTGTTTAAGAGACTAAAATACGTATTTTTCAAATGAAGTGCTAAATCACATTGATTAACTGAAGAACTGAAGATATGATTTATCCCTCCCTCCATTAAAGAAATAAACAGACCACTAGCAACACAAAAAACACAAGAAAGAAATTTTCATACTCCAGAAATTGTAGGAATTCCTGGAAGACAAAGGGTGAATAGGACTGCATTGGTGGCAAAACAAGAAAAGAAAAATCCTGTTTAAAATTCAGGGCAGCAAGAGCAATTTTAAAATTTCTCAACACTCAGCATAAAAGATTACAAAGAACAGGCCTGGACTTTCAAATAATTGTGAGGGCCATAAGTTAAATAACTATATTTGGAGCAGTCTTTTCCCTTCCCCTTCTTTAACTGTGCACATCCAATGGTAACAACAGCATATGTCCGAAGGTTAATAGAACTGCTTTCAAAAGAGAAATATTG
The DNA here is from genome assembly GCA_004024625.1 of Mellivora capensis. NCBI lineage: Eukaryota > Metazoa > Chordata > Mammalia > Carnivora > Mustelidae > Mellivora > Mellivora capensis. The sequence goes on along the minus strand of PISX010005858.1, from coordinate 9,240 downwards.
ATTATGCTTGGGTTAAAGAAGGATACAGGTGGACTCTGAAGGGCCCCAGACCTTCATATGAACATTGGAGAACGGAAGAAAGAGGTGGAAAGAGCTGACTCCATATTTGCTTCGAAAGTGCAAGAACGTTTCCCCTGAGTGGGAAATTTGGCATGGGAGAACTACAGACTAGGTAATGGGGCTAGGGCTCCAGGGAACAAATGAACTCATACAAGGAGGGAGAGATCCAGAAGACAAACTTTTCATGCCAATCTAATTCCAAATGCTGATCCTTCTTCACAATCAGAAGGAGACAAACTATTCTAATCAAAACATTCAATGACAGGAGTGCCTGGGTGGATCAGTCAGTTAAGTATCTGCCTTCAGCTCAGGTCATGATCTCAGGGTCCTGGAATCAAGCCCTGAATCCAGCTCCCTCTTCAGCGGGGAGTCGGCTTCCCTCTCTCCCTCTGCCTCCTCCCCCCTGCTCATGCTCTGTCTCTGTATCTCTCTCTCTCAAATAAATAAATAAAATCTTTAAAAATATTCAATGACACATGAAAGAAGAATCTTTTTTTTTTTAAAGATTTTATTTATTTATTTGACAGACAGAGATCACAAGTAGGCAGAGAAGCAGACAGAGAAAGAAGAAGCAGGCTTCCCGCTGAGCAGAGAGCCCGATGCAGGGCTCGATGCAGGGCTCGATCCTAGGACCCTGGGATCACGACCTGAGCCAAAGGCAGAGGCTTAACCCACTGAGCCACCCAGGCGCCCCTATGAAGGAAGAATCTTAAATACAAATAGCCAAGATTAACCTAGTTATTTGTGGAAAAACAACACTGAGAAAGGTATTAAAATCACATTGGGGGGAAAAAAAAAACCCTGAGTAAATAGCCTTAACATAGAAAAGGAGAAAAATACTTTATAAATATATCCTTAGAGAAACTTTAAAGATTTTCATGTCCTTAAGTCAAGATGATAAGAATACATTTGTACAGGGCGCCTGGGTGGCTCAGTGGGTTGAAGCCTCTACCTTCGGCTCGGGTCATGATCCCAGGGTCCTGGGATCGAGCCCCACATCGGGCTCTCTGCTCGGCGGGGAGCCTGCTTCCCCCTCTCTCTCCGCCTGCCTCTCTGCCTACTTGTGATCTCCCTCTCTCTGTCAAATAAACAAAAAAATAAAATCTTAAAAAAAAAAAAAAAGAATACATTTGTACATATCAATTATCCCAATAGTAAATGTAGTTTTATTATAGAGCAAAGACTCCAATTAGGTTAAAGAAAAAATATCATTTACTTGTAATATTGTACTTAACAGCACAGGCTCTGGATCCTGACTTTAACACATAGTAATAATTTATGAAAGGAAAAGTTAAATAATTGGGCTAAGTAGAAGAATGAGTTCAGCTGAAAGTATAAGATCAACCAAGAAATTCTCCTTCAATATAGTTCTAAAGGATAAAGTCATGATAATTATCAATCATGAGACAGAAAGCACAAGACATGGAAGAGAATTGCACATTTTTCCTACAGGAGTTCTAAAGGTAACACAGACAAAAGAAAGGAAGAAATATTCAAATAAATTACTGAAGAAAGTTTCCCAGAACTAATGGAAAAATATGAATTTATAGATTTAAGAGTCCACTTTGTATTGAACAAGGAAAAAAGCAAAAATAATCCAGGAATGTCATCTTAAAATTATAAAGCTTCAAGAACAAAGAGAAATGCCTAAAATTTCTAGAAATTAAAACAGGTTATCTAAAAAGGAATGAAATTCAGGTTGGCATTAGAAACAATGCCAACCTGAGTTGGGGAGAGTGGGGGAAGTGGGGCAAAAAACTAAAAACTAGTTTCAAATTCTGAATGAAAATTACTTCAAATTTTAAATTTTATACCCAGCCAACTAATGTTCAAGTGGGAAGTCAAAATAAAGACATTTTTAGGAATTCAAAGATTAAGAAAGTTTATGTTCCAAAGACCTCTTAGTGGGGCACCTGAATGGCTTGGAGGGTTAAGCCTCTGCCTTCAGCTTAGGTCATGATCTCAGGGTCCTGGGATCGAGACCCACGTTGGGCTCTCTGCTTGGCAGGGAGCCTGCTTCTCCCTCTCTCTCTGCCTGCTGCTCTGCCTACTTGTGATCTCTCTCTTTCTGTCAACTAAATAAATCTTTTTTTTAAAAAGACCTTTTAGAAAGATAATACTGAAGAATGTAGTTCAGCAAAAGAAAAGTTTTATGTTTTTCCCATTGTAGGACCTGGAAGGAAGGAGCAGCCTTATCTGAGACATATCTGTGTTCATGACAGAGGGAAAAGGAGAAAAAGAGAGAGACCACCTATATTCCATTGGCTAAAACAAAGGACATGTATCAGAGATGAAAAACAGAGTGAATTTTTGCAAATAATATAATTATTATCTTTGTAATGATATAATTATTTGTGCAATAATATATTAATTTTGTAATACTATCATTATTATTTCTGTTTTAGTTTACCACAGATAGTAAGACTATATTTCATCCATATTAATTATCTCAATGAATGTGATGGGTTGAAATTTCCCTATTAAAGGACAAAGACACTAATGGATTAAAAAAAGTAGATGCTGTTACTAGTACTATAGTTGTTAGTACAGTAGTATAGACTGGATTTCCATCACGGGCACACTATTTATTAGGTATATGTAAAGTGAGCATAAGAATAATGTGTACTACCTACTTCGTAGTGTCGTTATGAGTATTAAATGAGATAATGTATGTGTGGTCTCTGTACCCCAATCCATGTATAATATATGTAAAATACCTAACAAATAGTGTACTCAAAAAATGTTAGCTCTTATTATAAGAGACACCTGAAATAAAATAGTTGGAAAATACAGGAATAGTCCAAGGCAGGGCAAGTAAATAAACAGAGAGCACTGAGTTAAATATAATGAATTGAAGATGCTGCCACTCCCACCCAAAAACCCACTGAAGATATAGTAAAGGGAAATTTTTTTTTAATATATAGACATAGCTACATAAGGATAAAGACATGAAACAGCATCTTGGGAAAAGGAAAGCTGTTAGGCATCTAATTGGTAAATGATTTTTTTTTTTTAAAGCTCATACTTGTTTGTCAGTGGAGGAGAAACCCAGAAGTAAGCAACTGCGAAAGAAGTAAGCAGCCTCAGAAAGGTTCAAGAGTTGGAGGCACCAATCTGAGTACAGAGGGTGGGTGTATATGAGGCTAAAAATGGGATTATTGATTGAAGTTTGGCTGTGATGTAGTTAGATCTCCAACTATCCTTCCCACCCCCACAAAAGGCTAGAGAGAGAATGAACTAGAGTAATCCTGGACTCAGTAAGCTTAAAGGAAATGCTACTATAAAGTATAAGCCCCTGGTCTCCTTCCTCCATCTGGCTCCAAGAATGATGTTAGTCTGCACTATTACTACAGGCCTTAGAGACAATCTCTCAGAAATCTGACTAGTCTAAGAGAAAGACCTTTAAATATCAATGGTGGGGTCCTCCAACTATATTGTCCAGCCAGATCTCCTTATAGTTTACCCACTAGGACACAAGCCACACCCATTCATAGAGAACTTCCAATAAGCTGTTAAGCAACTCAGTCCTATGAAAGATCATGTAAGGATTGCCAGATATTCAAAGAAAGCTTCCACATACAAACAGAGAACAAAACAAAAATCAACAAAAGCAAAACATGAAATTTGGGGGAGAAAAAATGTATTTAGTACAAGAAACTTCAGAAGCAAAATAAAGCTGTGTTTCCAGACAAGTAAAAAAAAGATAATTGTATCTATGAAAAAAGAGAGCAATAGACTAAGAGCAAAGAAACATTCAAAAGTTGTCTTGAAAATTAAAAATAATAGCATATATGAAAAAACTCAATGAAAGGATAAGAAAATAAATCAGAGCAAGTCTCCCAGGAAGTAGAAAGACTAATAAGTGTGAGTAGGAAAGAGGATGAAAATGGACTAGAAATGATAGGGGATCAATGCATTAGCTTAGCAGTCTTATTATCCTGAGGAATTGGAGCTTCCAAGAGAAAGTGAAGGAGAAGAAATTATCAAATTATCAACTCAAAAGAGATCTCCCTGAAATAAATGACACGAGTTTCTAATTGGAAAGCACCAATGAACCTCCAGCATAGTAGATGAAAAGAACCATACCAAGGCAACTCTTTGTGAAATTTTAGAACACTCAGGACAAAAGAAAGATCTTAAAGATTCCAGGAAACAAAATAGGCCAAAAACAAAGGAATGGGAATCACACTGGCATCACATGTCTCAACAGCAAGCCTAGCAACTAGCAATGCCTTCAAAATCCTGAGGGAAAATTATTTTCAACCTAGAATTCTACACATACCCCCTAACTACCAATCTAATGTACGAGTAGAATAAAGACATTTCTGACAAACTACCCTTATGTATCATGTCCTAAGAAGCTTGGATATGGTCCACCAAAACAAAGGAGTAAAAAACAAAGAAAAGGAAGCTAGGATTTCCTAGAGAATAAATAGACAAGTGAATGATCAAGGGAATGCTCAGGATGAGGGCACAGAGAAATCCAAGGAGGACAATGATGCAGAGGTCTTGAGATTAACCAATGGCATGAAAGGGCAGAGAGAAGACTGTGATATGGATGGGAGATGTACACTCCTGGTGAAAAGCTGGGAATGAATTAGTGATATGTGCTTAGCCAAGCAAAAGGGAAAATTTATTAACTCCATGGAAAATAAGTTATACCTAAAAGAGTCTATAATCATAATATACCATGTAACTTTCATAGTTATCATAATGAATATTGAATATTGATCTAACCAAAAATTATAACTACATTGGGAGGATGTAGGGAATGGAAGTGGCAATGTGATAGAGTAATATAAGGGAGCTAAATAATAATGTTCCACAACAGGAAACAGATAAAACCTAAACTGAAAAATCAAGAAATAGCCATGAGAAAAGTTATTACTTAGAAGAAATTATCAGAAGAAATAATGAAAAGAGTAATAAGTGGTTGTCTCTAAGAAGAGAAAAATCAGTGTGGGAGAGGTGAGTCAAGGAGTTCATTTTATTATAAGCCTTGTAAAATTATTTTTAAAACCATATACTCATTTAAATTAAAAACCATAGTGATTAAAAAATAATTAAAATATGGCAATATTAATACCAGACAAAATTGGATTTAAGGCTAAAGTATTAGATAGAATGAGGAAAGGTATTTCATAATGGTAAAAGGTACTATCTTCCAAGAAAACAAATTGTCATAAATCTTTACCCTTTAATAACACAACTTTAATATACATGCAAATTTGCAAAAAATTGAAATTCAAAAATCTTAGGACATTTTAAGATACTTTTCTCAGAAATTGAAATATTAAACAGACAAGATTATTTCTGTATGCATGTGGGAGATTTGAATAATAGAATTAACTATTGAATAACAGACACATATATATTTACATATATATGTATATATATTCTTATGTATTCTTTTCTGTTGACCTCAGAACACCACTGTGAATCAGGCCACATAGAAAAATCTCAATACAGTTTAAAATGTTCAAGTCATATGTACAGGATACATTCTCTGACTGTAAGGCAGTAAAATTAGAAATAAGCAACTACAGGGGCACCTGATTGGCTCAGTCGGTTGAGTGTCTGCCTTCAGCCCAGGTCATGATCCCTGGGTCCTCCATCAGGTTCTGTGCTCAGTGGGGAGCCTGCTTCTCCCTATTCCTCACTGTTGCCCCTGCTTGTGCTCTCTGTCTCTCAAATAAATAAATAAAAATTTTTAAAAAGCAACAACAAAAGGGTGGCCAAAAAACATCAATTTGTTATAAATTGTTTAAAATATTTAATCCCGGGGCACCTGGGTGGCTCAGTGGGTTAAAGCCTCTGCCTTTGGCAGAGGTCATGATCCCAGGGTCCTGGGATCAAGCCCCACATTGGGCTCTCTGCTTGGCGGGGAGCCTGCTTCCCTTCCTCTCTCTCTTTGCCTGCTTCTCTGCCTACTTGTGATCTCTGTCAAATAAATAAATAAAAATCTTTTAAAAAAAAATGAAAAATAAAATATTTAATCCCTAGGATTAAAAAAAATTTTTTTCACTAAAATTGTAAGTTATTTTGAAATAAAGGACAGTGGAGGGACTACACAACAAAAACGTAAGCTAAAAAGAACAATGAAATAATTCTTTAAAAAGAAACTTTTAAAGATAATAGGAAGAATTAATTGAAAAGGAAAAAACATATTTCATCAATAAAACCAAAAGCTATTTTTTGGGACGATGAGAGGAGAAAAACAAAATAAATAAGCTTTCAGCAAGCTTGAACAATAGAAAAGGAAAGACATAAAATTAAGGAAAAGACAAAACTAAAAATCCATGCCAACAGGGGCGCCTGGGTGGCTCAGTGGGTTAAAGCCTCTGCCTTTGGCTCAGGTCATGATCTCAGGGTCCTGGGATTGAGCCCCGCATTGGGCTCTCTGCTCAGCGGGGAACCTGCTTCCTCCTCTCTCTCTGCCTGCCTTTCCACCTGCTTGTGATCTCTCTCTCTCTGTCAAATAAATAAATAAATCTCAAAAAAAAAAAAAAAATCCATGCCAACAAATGAAATGATCTAGAGAAAAAGAAGATAATCTAGGAAAATATAAATTACCCCAAATGACCCTTTTTAAAATAAAAAGCACTTCATGTGGGTTAAAAAAAACTTTATTGTGATAAAATGTAGATAACATAAAATATATTATTTTAATCATTTTAAGTATAAAATTCAGAGACATTAATGACATTTATACTGTTGTGCAACCCTCACCACTGTTTCCAAATCTTTCCATCACCCCAAAGAAAAACTCCATAACCATTGAGAAATAACACCCCATTCCCCTTCTCTCCTAGTCCCTGGTAACCTCTGATATGCTTTCTGTCTCTGAATTTGCTTATTCTAGACAGTTCATAAAAGTATCAGGAATGTTTGGGTGGCTCAGTTGGTTGAGTGATCCCCCTCTTGATTTCAGCTGAGGTCATGATGTTAAGGTTCTGAGATAAAGCCCTGCTTCAAGCTAGCATCATGCTCCACTCTGAGGATGGAGTCTGCTGGAGATTCTTTCCCTCTATCTGTCCCCCATCTTGAACGGGTGCTTTCTCATTTTTTTTTCTCTCTCTCTTTCAAATAAACTAATGGAATCTTAAAAAAACAACAACAAAAGGTAGGATCAGACACTATTTGTTTCTTTGTAACTGACTTATTTCATTTAGCATATTTTCAAGGTTCATGTTATAGCATGTATCACAACCTTCTTTTTGAATGAGTGAATATCTCATTGAATGTAAATACCACATTTTTAAAATTCATTTATCTGTTGATGAACAGATCTCCACATTTTGGCTATTATGATTGTTGCAATGAACGTGGGAGCCAAAGTGACTTTTAAAGAGATACAAGACAGAATAAACTAGTAACTATAGAAGAAATTAAAGTTTGAAAGATCTGTCTTTAAAAGAGCAATGTCTCAATTACAGCCAAGTTCTCCCAGACTTTTAGGACATTTAAAGGTTTTAGAGGCTAGAAAAAGATAAAAGGCTAATAGAAACCTGACTGGACAAAACTCAAATAATAAATAATAAACTTTAAAGCAACATCATTTCAAAATATAGATGCAAAAATCCTGAACCAGGAGCACACAGACACATAAATACTAAAAAATGAAATTTACCGATGTATTTAAAGGTTAATTCTAAAGTATTTGCTAAGTAGGGCTTATTCCAGAAATATAAGACTAGTTCAATATTAAGAAATCTATTATTATAATTCAACATTTACAATTTGAAGAAAAAACCAATATAATTGTTTCAAGTTTAAAACAATATTTGGTTTTAGTTTCAACATCACTTTTGAGCAAATTAAAGAAAGAGATTTCCTCAGTAAACATTATTCGTAATGGTGAGTTAATAGTATTCCCTTTAAAAAGCCAGAAAGATACAGGGATACTAGTTGTTACCACTAGTATTCAACATCATAGTGGATATTCCAATAAATGAAGGCAGGAAAAGAAGGAAGAGATAAAGATACCAAGAACAAAAGAGGAAAAACTGTCTTGGTTTGTAGGTGGTATGTGAGTAGATCTAGAAAATCGGCAGAAAAACTATTAAAATAGAAAAAGGGTTCAGTAAGAGAGCAATACATAAAAATACAGAGTTTCCTGTATACAAATATTAAGCAATTTAAAAATCCATGGGAAGCATTATATGTTAATAAAAATAATTTTTTAAAAGGCCATGGGAAGGAAACTCACATTAGCAACAACAAAAGCCTTAGAATTGACTAACAATGACATGAAAACAAGCATAACACTTTTTAAAAAGTAAAAGATAAACACCTAAATAAATGGTACAGCAAATCTTATTCTTAAATCAAGAGACTCAGTATTTTTAAGATGTCCGTGTTCTCATTTGTCTACATTAAAAATAATTCCAAAAAAAATTTCAAGCTGGATATTTAGGTGAAACTTGGCAAACTGATTCTGAAGCACATCAGGAAGTGGAAACAGCAAGAACAAACAAAATATTGAAAAATTGGGACAATGAAAGTGGAATTTCCCTGTTTGATGGTAAAATAGACTGCAAAACTGTAACACTTAAGGCAGGATGACTGACAGTCATGAAGGGCTAAATAGAAAAACATCTGTTTATACTTGGGAATTTATTGTAGGACCAAAGTGGCATTTCAAAATTGTGGGGAGGGAGAATGATAAAGACTTTGCTATCCATTGGGGAAAATAAACTTAGATCACTACCTCACATCATACACAAAAATAAATTTCAGATGAGTTAAAAAAAATTTTTTTAAGAACTGTGAGTTTATTAGAAGAAAATAATGAAGAATGTTTGTATCATCTAACTACAAGGACAGACTTCCTAAGCAACTCAAAAGACCAGACGTGCTCCCTGAGGTCAGGCGGTAGCCCCTGGCAGGGCCAAGACCTACCACTGGGGGTTGTCCTGGAGGGACCTCCCTGGCTTTGTTGAAGACTCCGCCCCTAACCGGCCAGTGGGAGCATTCCAGGATGCACACTCATCCAAATGTGCTCACTTCGGTCACTTCTAAGCCCTGTTTCCACAGCCTGGAAACCCAAGGGACCTATACCATTTATCCCAGACCTCTGGGGGAAAGGTAAAACCAGACTGAATCAAGAGTTCAATAGCTTATAAAAATTAGTGGTACATAGCACATTATTATAGCAAGTGCCATCTAGAAGAACATTCT
>PISX010005857.1:10000-103184 GCA_004024625.1 Mellivora capensis | reverse complement strand
ATGACATGGCCCTGAGGGGTGGGTGGGATTTCCACTTGGCGGTTCAGGGAACAGCATTCTGGAGAAGGGAATAGCAGGAACAAAAGCAAAGAGATAGGAAAATTCTGGATAAGTCTAGAAAACTTTAAGCCACCAGTTTGCCTTCAGGTAAGATTTGTAAAAGGGAGTAACAGATAACAAGAGCAGAGAGGTGCTGCTTTACAGAATAAAGTCTTCTGATTTATAAAAGTAAGCAACTCATTCAATTTTTTTAACACTATACTAGTCAAACAAAACATCTGCAAGAATAACTTGGCCCATGGGCCACCATCTTTCCAGCCCTGTCCTCAGCAATCAGATGATGATAGCAATGTAACTGTGTTTGAGCTTTATTCCCCAGCACATATTCTACTCCCAATGATTAGTCCTAGCCAGCCATGAACATTTCATTCCCCATGAAACTGCTGCAGTTGTCTTGCTACCAAAGAGAGGAACTAGCATAAGAAAAACCCAACATACCAAGGCCAACAGAGGGAGAGTCTAGAATCTCTATGACATTCATGAGCTACTGTCATTCATGAGAAACCAATTCTGATGCCTGCCCTGTTATATGTGATACATTTCCTTAAATCATCTCAAATCCTGGTTTCCATTAAGACATCCTGATTGATTCAAAATCACACTGTATGAGATTATTTCTGTCTCTTTCTTACCTTGAGTTACAATTTATCACGTCCTGCTTCTCTCTCTTTTTTTTAACACTGCTAGATTATATATCTACATTTAACCTATTTGCATATTGTTTGAGGGCCACATAGGATAGCCTTGTATAACTTAAAGGATAGAGTGGGAGATACAACGAGCATTAAGAAGCTTGCCCCAGTTTGGACTCTGAATCATTTCTGTAACCCTAGATTTGCTTCTCTTCTCTCCCAAGAAAAAAATATTGAGTCATATTAAGTCAACCAGCTTTGTTTTTCTGCTAGACTTCTATACTTGTGCCTTATTTGTTAGTGTTTGAACTTCAACTTGTTATCTTCCACTCTTGCCAAAATTATCAATTTTCCTTCACCTAGCTGACTTTTCTCCTTGGAGTCTGCTTACACCATTCTGACCATCTTGTATGTCCTAAGCCCCTTTCCCTCTACCCATCCAAATTCCACTGACCCTTCAAGTTCTCCATCTTACATCTCCATGATGCTCTCCAATTTCTCATATAACTACACATTTATCTTCATAACAGTTGTTACCCTTGTAACAGCCATTTGAGATTGGCAGCTGCATACAATCTTATTTTGTAAACGCGAAAATTGACATAGAGATTGTAAGTAATCTGCTCAGTATTTCTGTGACTTGCCTTAAAAGTGGCACATATTTCTTGATGCTGTGGCTTTTATTGCTACCACTGCCCCTTACTAATCTCGTCTGGATATTCCTTGTCTTTTCTAAGAACTCAGCGCAAATGGCATTTCCTTTGGAAGGCCTTGCCTGACCTCTCTAGGCAGAGCTGAAAGGTTATTCCTCTCCATATCAGGGCTTACTTGGTAATATCTTCATTTATTGCATTACTGTAATTATTTGTGTACCTCTCTCCCAGCTAGACAGGAGGATGTACATCTTTTTGTTTTCAACATATCCACCATCATTTTCTTTTTAAAATTTTCTCTTTTTTAAAAGATTTTATTTATTTATTTATTTATTTGAGAGAGAGCGAGAGTGAGAGAACACAAGCAGGGGCAGAGGCAGAGGGAGAGGGAGAAGCAGGCTCCCCACTGAGCAGGAAGCTGGATGTGGGACCAATTCCAGGACCCTGGGGTCATGACCTGACCAGAAGGCAGACCCTTAACCAGCTGAGCCACCCAGGCGCCCCTCCACCATCATTTTAAATAACATCATTTTAATAACTGAAATGAGGTTCAATTAATGTAACATAGGAGTTTGTTAGCTAGAAAATAAAGGAAATTATTAGAAAAAATGAACCTTTCACAATTTTATTTGACTCTTAAGAAAATTCCTCCTCTATATTTCACAAAGAAGAAGAAATTTATTAAAAATTCAAACTGACCTTAGGGACATCTTGTTTTTAGTGACTATCTACTGGCACCAATCACCATGGTGGGAGTAAGATTATGTAGATGAGTAAGAAAGACATAGTCTTTTGGTTTGACGAGGTAGATGAAACTCAGATAAACGTAAACTCTTAATTAAAATATATTAGACTAGATGCTATAAACATTACATATATGTGTATATTCAAAGGATAATGATCTGGAAATTAATTCTATCAGGGAGATTATGAAATATTCTAGGAAGGAGGTAGCTACTGGTAGAAATCCAGATACATAAAGATTGACAAGGACATTCTTTGAAGAACAAAAAAGGAATAAGTTAAATTATAGGTGCAGGGAATTCTAAGTAATCTGAAGTGGTATTAGCACTCTCTACTAAGTGTTTCCAATATCTACCTGTGTTAAATTGCACACCTCTGCTCTCTTAAAGTTGGATGTATCCATGCAACTTGCTTTGGCCAGAGAAATGTTATAAGCTTAAAAATCCAATGCATAATTTTCTGTCTTTCTCTATGCCACTGTAACTATTAATACTTAAAGCTGGTGGCCGTTCTGTCTACCTTAGTCTCTGAGGTCAGAGAAAGAAACTTTGTCATTTTAAGCATCTGTGATTTGTGGGCTATTTAAAAAAAAAATTTTAAAAATTTATTTGAGAGAATGAGAAGGGAGAGCACAGAGGGAAAATGAGAGGGAGAAACAGACTTCCCACTGAGCGGAGAGCCTGACATAGGGCTCCATCCCAGGACCCTGAGATCAGGACCCAAGCTGAAGATAGATGCTCAGTAGACTGAGCCACCCAGGGGCCCCTATTCGTGGGCTATTTTTGTCAGAGCAAAACATTCTTTCCTACTTATTCCATCTCATATGAGAGGAAGGTGAGAGAAAGAACATTGGATCATAGAGAAGACAATCATATTGGTTGCACTTATAAAGGTCAGCCTATAAAATGACCATTTACTCAAAACTATATGTCCAAGTATTTAAATGCATGAATTCAAATAAGCATATTTTATGCTTTTTCAATTTAATGCCATTTTTAAAAAATTTATTTATTTGACACAGAGAGAGAGATCACAAGTAGGCAGAGAGGCAGAAAGAGAGAGAGAGGAGGAAGCAGGCTCCCCACCAAGCAGAGAGCCCGATGCAGGGCTCGATCCCAGGACCCTGAGGTCATGACCTGAGCTGAAGGCAGAGGCCTAACCCACTGAGCCACCCAGGCGTTCCTTGAATGCCATTTCTGACCACAGTTCTTATTTCCACAACTAACTCCAAAGTTGATTAATGTAATCTGAATCAAAAACATAAAAAACATGCCTTCATAATCCATCCTTAAATTAATCTTATCGTTACACAGTCACTAACCTATGTGTTTCAGATGGGGGGAAATATCCAGTCTCCTATAGCCTCGGTATTTATTAGCTACACTTGTATTGAACGCCAGACGCTGTTACATTTCTACATTTGAAAGAGGCATGGTACAAATGAAAATGCTTACAACTTGGGGAGAGACATGCTTAAATTTTATTTCTAGCAGAGTGTATTGCTTTCACACACTGCCTTCATGGATTTTACCTCCCAGATAACATTCTTTACATTTTAATACAGGTTTCTAGAAATAGTATTTTAATCCAAGAGAGTGACTGAAATAGTGATAACTTGACATTTTCATGATAGGCAAAGACAGGAGCCATGTATGTTGATTATGAGCTTTGCTAACATCGTACCTGAGAGAAGAAACTAAGAGGATAATATATACTGTATAAGTAAGTTTATGTAGATAGAGGAGGAAATGAGGTAGGAAAAGGTCTAGACATAAGGGGTTATCCTAAATGGTAAGCATGGAAAGCCAAAGGCCGTTGAATAGGTTAGAATACAGATTTTAAGATACCAGCAAGACTTAGAGGAACACCAAAGAAAAAATAGAGAAGAGAGGATGAGAAACAAAGGTGGACATTCTGAGGATAAACTTAGTCTCCTTCATAACTGTGGTTTGTTCTCAATAATTTGTGATATGGGCCAAGGGAAGTACCTTAAGTGTGTGTACTCCCTAGTATCTGCCCAAATGTTGAGAGGAAAATCAAGTCCTTGTATAGTAAGAGATCCAATAAACAAATTTTAAGTCCAATTCTGAGGACTAAATTTATGTTTATATATTGAAGAGTTTAATAATGGCTATAGATCTCTAAAGGCTTTCTGAACTTTCTGAGAGTGCGGCTATTGGAGTTCTCGCTCCAGCCTGGCCATTGCCCTGCTGGTTGACCTGGGTAAATCCCTTGACCTGTCAGTGCCTTGGTTCCCACATCTATTAAATGGAAGCTTGGCCTACGTGATCTCAAAGGCGGATCTGAACTGTGATTCTGAGCATGTGATTCAGGTTACATGCAGTTGTAACCTTCATCTGGAGATTATTAGACACTTACTGATGGGATTTCATGTCTATTTGTTTCCAGCAGGTACTATAGGAATTGCAGGTGACACATTATAAATATCAAACAAGGTTGAACAATGTTTTAAGTTCAACCTTGTTTGAACTTAAACAAAAGGACAAAAACTATAAGCAGCCTAGCACATGGCAGTTTTACAAGAGCAAAAGGGTCCACACACTCTTAGGTTAATAATCAAAGACACCTTTAAGGGGTGATATGAAAAGGAGCAAAGGGATACCCAACCAAGAACCTCAGGGCTGGGTGGGAACTGATCCCAGATGTGGAACAATGTCTCTATAACGTGGCTGGTACAACTTCAGTCTCAGTGGGGTCTCCCCCAGGAGTAAGCATTATCAGACTATAAAGGCAACTATATTCAAGGGTAATCCATGCATTGTGTAGCCGCTGGCACTCATGCTCATGGCAGGGGCTCTGTAGTCACTCAGCCTGCACGTGCTCACTGTTACTAGAAGCAGCTGTTGGCACTGAAGAGCCCTGGCAATCAGACTCCAGCCGTCTCCAGGACAGTATTTTGGAGCAAACTTTAGTGTGTGCTTTCAGAGAATCATTAGCGAAAAGAGATAACCACAAGTAAATAAAAAGCAGGTGGATTGGTACGAGTGGTGTTACAAAAATAATTGTCAAGTCAATTACCGTTTTCCTTCCTTCCTTTTTTTTTTTTTTTTTTTTTGTGTGCTTTCTAAGAGAATGGGATATCTAGGCTTCACTTAGCTCTAAATAATAAAACTCTTTCACTCCTAGCAACCACTGCCTGGAAAACAACCTGAAAAAGAGATCAAAACAGTGAAAAGAGGTCTTTTGCACATTTAACAATGTTAAGAAAGGTTTTAAGAACAAAATCCTATAGTAGTTTTAATCACACATGGCTGTATCCAGTATCCTTTGGATGAGCAGCCAGGGTCAGGAACTTCCTTGCTGCAAAAACACGTATAAACCCTTTGTGATCACTGCATTCTGGATATGGCCATCACCTAACTTAGAGAATTTTATGATCAAACAGTCACTGAGATATTATTGGTATGCCCCATGTTTTAACTCCACAATAATAAAACAAATTGTACACTTTTTTTTTTTTTGCTTTTCCTAGTGTTATGCTGGACAATTTGTATAACCTTGAAGGACCTCAGTTCCCCCACTTTGGGGGGCTGTTGTAAGAATTAAATGAGTGATGCATATGTATTGCTCAGGGACAGGGCCATACAGAAACTCAGCAACTGTTAGCTCCTTGTCCCTTCTAATTCATTTCTGTCAAGCTGGAATGATCTTAAACTATAAAATCAGATCATATTACTCTTTACCCTAAAACCCTTAATGGCTTCCCATTACGTTTGGGATAAAATTGACAATTTGTAACCTTCACAACAAGGCTCCTTGGCCCTACCTGAATTGTAGCTGCTTCTTAGGCCAGTCACCCATTGAGTTTTATGCTCGGGCCACAATTGCCTTCTCAAGGGTCTTCAGATAGGCATGACCTATCTCATGGTTCCGGCATAGTAGTAGCACAAGAGGAGATTTGGGATGCTTTATCTGTTATAATATGCATTGAGTCCATCTTTCCTTTGAGATGCGCCATTGATATTTTATAGATCTTATGCCAAATGCTATGTGAAAGTGGCTTCTAGCCCACCACTTAAATTGCTGCCTCTAAGGCCCTCCTGTATTGCAATTTGGAAACCATCACTGCTTCTGCATGTGCTGTTCCCTCTGCCTGAAACCCTCACCTTTTCTCTTTGTTACTGGGAAAAGCTTACTCTTAGGTCTCAGCTTAAATGCAACCTACTCAAATATGTTTCCTTGTTAAGAACTCTCCCAACACCCTGCTCTTTTCTTTCAAGCAAATGAGTAATCCTGTGTAACTGTTTCTCGGTTACCAGACTGTAAGTATCTAAGGGCCAGGTAGGGTGGGTCCTTCTCTCCTGGCCACATTCTGACACGGAGAAAGCACGCAGGAAATGCTTGCTGCTGAAGTTCAAGATTTACTAACCAATAAAGTCCACCCAAAGATCCAGGAAAAGATCTGTACCCCTCCCCATCACCCGTGGAAAATTGGAGAATGTGACTCCAGCCAACCTGATGTCAAATTTGGGCATCTTCCTTGAGCCACATGTAGGAACAAAGAGAGAGAAAATGCCTCCAGCAAAAGACCTTTGTATGCTGGCCTCTTCCTACTTCCTCTTTAACTCACTTCCTCTTTTTCACCCTGCTCACTGCATTTCAACATTCACAAATGGTTCTAGAGTAAAATTAGACTTTATGTAGAAAGAGGGATTTGAGACAGAGGAAGTGCACTACTTCGAAAGAAGAGATAAACTGCTCTTACTGCCTCAAGGCTCTTCCTGTCCTGAGCCCTCAGCAGAAGTGCCCGGCCAGGCCTGCCTTTGTGCCTTGTTTCTAGCCTGTGTCACATTGTCCTTGGATGTTTACCGAAGGGCCAAGCCACCCGCTTTAGTTTCCTGAGTTGTGCTTCTCCATAGGTCTCTGAAGGGAAGTACTAATATCCTTTTCTGTTTGGATTCTAGGTTTAGACCATTACCTTTTAGTCATGAAAATATACCTCACAGCCCACCACCTTTTCTGATAACTTAGGAGCTTCTGCTAGAAAACCGCAACTTCTCTCACTTCTTTCCATGACAGCTTATGAAATGTCCCCAGGTATCACGCCCCTTGCGAGGTCCTACCTCTTATGCATTCTCTGACCTCTGTAGACTGTCTAGATTGACAGTCTTTCCCGAAGTTTGTCCGCTTTGAGTCTTCCTTCCTATCTGGCTTTGATTTTGATTTTTGATTTTTTTTTAAGTTTTTTTAATCTTTAAGATTTTTCTTTAAGATTCCACTTTCCATGCTGGTCTGACATCTTCTCTCACACTATCCCCGTTTGGAAACTCCCAGTGTAGAAGGCAGTTCTTAGGGAAGCTCTTGGAGAGATTTCCCTGCTGGTGTTTAAATGTATATTTCCCATTTAACAGCCAGACCTGAGCTTGCCTCTGAGTGAGAACCTGAGGCCCTCCCTCTAAAGTAGGAGCAAATAGTGGCATTTGCTTTGTCAGGGCCCTCTGTCAGGCCAAAATTTCTACTCTTTCATTAGCTGAGGTTGCCACATACTCAGGTGTTTTTCTCCAGAATTTTGTGGTGTGTCTTGCTTATTGAATAGGATAACTGGAATAGGAACGGTCATGGTACCAACTATCTATTTTTGTGCTGTCTACTTCATTTCAATAATTTTCTCCCCTCCCTTCCAACTTTCTTTTTTAATTATTTATTTATTGGAGATAGAGAGCAAGCACAGGGGAGGGAAGGGGCAGAGGGAGAGGAAGAGAGAAACTCAAGCAGAGTCCATGCTCATCATGGAGCCCCATATGGGGCTCCGTCTCCCAACCTTAAGATCATGACCTGAGCCCAAACATTAACTGACTGTCCCACCAAGACGCCCCTCACTCCAACTTTCTATGGCAGCTTTCCCCCTGCATGTTAAAACAGCTTTCAGGAAACATTCATGGAAACCCTTTATAGTAACAGAGTGAATTTAAGGAGTCATCTTCCAGGTTCATCTTTAAGTTTAACCTTACAGAGTGTGAGGCTTTGGCAGTCGTCCTCGGCACCATGACTCCACTAAAGAAATTTGGTTGTCTCCTCTTGTCTTCTCTAAAGTCACATCACAAAAGGTCTATCTGTTCCACCCATAAATGAGCCCTTCTGTGTCCCACTGTTCCAAGCCCTCCCCTTCAGGTCTAAGGCTTACCTCAATTCTCGGGGCACATTCCTCTTCTGCTCCTGTTTATACAAATGAACCCTCTTCAGTCCTAATCTCGTAAAACCAAGCAAACTGTGCCCAGAAGGGGAGAGACCATAGACGGTAGACTGTGGACTGTGGTTTTATTTAGTTAGCAGAGAATAACTCCAGAAAGTTACTAAAGCTTCTACACACATATTTTCGATATTTTAACATGACCCTTCATTTTGCAGGCTCTACAGTAGGGAGAAAAAATGCCAAGAAATATCTCTGTACTGAACCTAAATTCCATGGATTCAGATGTATCATATATAATCCCCCCCCGCCAAATGCAGAATCATAGAATCAAAGAGGTGGGAAGGAAGGGACTTCAGAAATCCGGCCCGCTCCCCCATCTGTTTGTTAATCCCCTCTATATAGCATTCCTCAAAACTGGCCATCCAGCTACAATTTTAAGAAAAAGATTTTTTTTTAAAGAAATGAGCCTAATTCTAAAACCCAAAGAATGCTCTGCAGACAGCCTGCATCAGAATCGCCAGAATATTGCTGAAGTGTCCTTGGGCCCCAGATGGACAGAATCCTTGGGTCTGGGGGTACAGCCCAGCAGTCAGCACCCCCTGGTGTTTCTTATGCATGCTGGAGTCTGGAACCCTGCATTCTGATGGAGATCAGCCGAGGCGGATCTACCAGGGCTGAAGGTCTTTTTATGGCTTGAGTGGAGCCGTCGGGGCCTGCAGGCATTTTCACAGGACCGTGGTAAAACAGCTGCTACAGACTCACCCCCCAACGTTGCTTTTTTTTTTTTCCCCACATCACACTTAAAAAGCCAAAAGCATTATGAATGTGGCAGATACATAGGTTTCTACTTCCTGATGAAGATGAAGAAAGGAAGCTCTTCCCTGGACCAGGGAGAAGGAGTCAGAACAGAAATATTAATGCTACAACTGGTCTTGGTGAGATATGTTCCAGGCCCCCTGGCAGCAACCACACTAAGCAAAGTGTTTGAATATTAATGAGAATCAGAGAAACGAATTTATTAGGAAACAAGTTAACTGATTCTAGGCAATGTGGAGTTACCGTGATCAGCTTGTTCAAAAGATAAAAATGCCAATGTGCAGAGGTGTATTATAAGACAAGAATTTGAAAAGGAAAACAGCAAAAGGAATGTAGACACAATTCAAGGCATAATAAAATAAACCTTAGTGATTTAACCATTTCAACCAAAACAGCATATTTTTAGAATGAGGAGTCCTGCACAGTCTCCCCTTGGAGGAGGCTCATGTTGAACATTCCATAAAACCACGGAAGCTCAGAGCTCAGTACACAAGAGTCGGCTCTGTTGAAAATCCAAGAGCCAGAAATGACACATACCTAGCTGATGACCAAAAACTGACCAAAAACTAGCTGAGAGAGAACAGAGAAATCCATTCTTCTTTCTCCCAGAGGGGAAAAAAGTATCAAACTACACCTCTCTTAACCTCCTCCTCCCTCTCCCCCCACCCCCAAAGAAAGAGCGCTCAACTGAGAATTGAAAAACCTAAATTCTAACCCTGGCTTTGCTATTACCTGTATGACTTTAACCACCAGTCTTCGTGACTCTCGATTTCTTCACCTATATGTAACAGAGTGTCTCGGCTGAGATTGGACTTCAAAATTTGTGAAATTTTGTGTGTTTTTTGGGTGTCTACAAGTAAATATTTATTTTTATCATTCGTATTTATCATTCATATTTAATATAAACTGTTCCTTCATTTTAGGGGGGAAATCCCACAGTGGTTTCTTTTAACTACACAAATATAAGGCAGGTGCCCTTAATCTGAAGACGGTATTAAGCATTCCAGTTTGGTAAGGGGAATGGCCGATTGTGTAGCTTTGAGCTAGATTGCTATCTCCAAGTTCCTTGTGTGAGTATGTGTGTATGTGTGCTGACTTGTATTTCAGTAGTAAGGAAAGAAAACGTTTTTCTTGGAAGTGTTTAAACAGCATAGAGAATGCACAGAAAACTGCGGCTTCTTCTTCTGTTTGAGATAACTTTGCTTAAAGGTGATAAAGAGGGGAAGAAATTCTACTGTGAGAGACAGTGGGTCTAGCAGAGTGGGGCCTTGGAGGCCAGTGGACAACAGAGGGCGCTTCCTCCCACCTAGGGTGGTTTTGCTGGGTAAAGGCTGAATTAGGAGTAGGTCATGGGTCGTGGACTGCTTAATAGTCCTGAGCAGAGATGGCAGCAGATTTCTTAAGGGAGCTTCAGCTGCAGTGGACATTGGCAAGAAAGGACCCAAGTGGGAGGAAAACGACTTGGTTTAACTCCGTGTGGGAGGCAGGCACCCCTTCGGTGACTCTCAGAAGTAATAGGGAGATACTTTGCATGTTGGTGCAAGTGGTGTGAGCTGTGAGAGTCGCCCCGGGGCATCTGAGGTAAGTGTATAGGTAGTTCAGCACTGGCTGGTATATAGGGGCTGACCCACGGTGCAGAGGTCCTTGAAGAGAAGTAGGACCTGGGGACAGAATTGTTTCACATCCAGATGTGATAGTTTTGCTCATTTTACATAACTTGCTTACCTCCCAGAATTGGAGAGCTGACACCTAAATCCTGTCATTCTATCATCATATGATTAGCAACATCCTTAAATTCAGGTAATTACTTCTCTATCCTTAAATTTTACTAGTTGCTGCCTTATACCTCTCTCTGTTTTAGCCCTTTTAATAGTGAATGGAATGACTTGTTTACATGACCCTCTTTCTCAGTAGAGGGCAGAGGCTTATCTTATGAAATCTATCTCCTACCATAGTGTCTCACTCACAACAGGGACTCAATAAATAGACCCAGGTCTCAGAGACCTGGATTTTCATTTTGGTGCTGCATTATCCGAAGCAAATTACTGATTTAAGATCTAGCGCCTTTGTCTGAAAATGTTGACAATAATGCTTATGTCATGAAATCAATTTAATAATTAAATGAAATAATGGTCATTGTTGCTGGGCTCACAATAAATGCATACAGATGAGAGTTAGCTACCAAAAGTTGTATTGAAAATGGCTCAGGGAGAGAATCATCTAGGGTGTTTCTGTTACCCTAGAGAAAAGGAGTGAATGTTTTTCAACTCATCCCCTCCTTTGAGGGCTTTCTATGTGCAGGCCCTGGAGATAGAGCAGGGTTAACATGGCCCCGGCATTCCTGGAACTCGAAGTAGAGTGACCATTTTCCTAAATTGGCATCTAACCAACACATAGACCATTAGGGAAGAAATATAATTGGCTTTCTTATCAATGTAACCAATGATTTAACCACCTATACAACACCAAGTCAGCATCATTTTGTACCAAATGTTCAATATTTAAAACAGAAGCCCATCTTAACTCTTACTTTGAGGATAACCATTAATAAGCAAGAATGTATTCATATTTTCAAAAGTCATGTTTCCTACCTTCCATCCTCTTAAAGTTACCCCAGACTTTTAAAGATTTTATTTATTTATTTGACAGACAGAGATCACAAGTTGTCAGAGAGGCAGGCAGAGAGAGAGAGAGGAGAAAGCAGGCTCCCTGCTGAGCAGAGAGCCCAATGTGGGGCTTGATCCCAGGACCTTGAGATCACGACCTGAGCCAAAGGCAGAGGCCTTAACCCACTGAGCCACCCAGGCGCCCCTACCCCAGACTTTTAAACAAATTGTTCTACAATTTATTTCCCACATAATTTTCTTTTAAATAAATTGTTTTAAACTTCATTTTCACATAATTTTCTTGTCAATCATGTTCTTTGAGCATTATCTAATTAAACAGCACTTTCCTGAGCCTTTTATACATATGTCTAATCTAAAAGAAACGAAAGGACTTTACTCCCCTGATGAAACTCTTTATGGCCCCTGAAACTTTGATCTACTCACCATAAACTAGAAGTCTATTTTGCTATGATGTTATCTAGTTCTTAGTCTTACTTATATCTTTAAACCATTTAATTCTAATGCAATGAAAAATTAATAAAAATAACACAAATTGACTTACTGGAAATTATATCAAGTGAACAATTGTTTAAAAATCAATATTTTAGTGTGTTACCATGGCATTTGAGACAAAGGACTTCTGTTCTCATTTTTTCTTATGTACTGATTCTCTAAAAAATGATCTTTTGAATGAGACCAAATGTGACTCCAAAAATAGATAAAATTCTGAAGTTATGTTACCCCCAAAGGGAATGGTTTCTTTCAGGGATACTGTCACAATATTAGATAGATCAATGTCAACCACTGAATGATTCCTTATTAAGCTGCCATCTAAAGAAAGCCTTTACTTTCAGAAAAATTTCCCATCCTTTTAGTCTTATTTCCTGACTTATAGTAACACAGTTGACTGGAACTAGTTTGAGGATGCTGAGGGAGAAAGTTTACATCTGCCTTTTTGCATTCATGCACTATGTTCCTGAACAGAGATCTGCTAGCTAGATGTTCAAGGCTACTCACCACCTGTGACACTGTGGCTAATGGAGTATGTTGTGCTTTCTGCAGAGATGGTTCTAACTGGCTGGCTAATAGTCATCACCAGTGTTATTCCAACATTTGGAAATGTGTGGAAGGCACATTGGTTGTCACAGTGACCGGGCAGGTGGAGTGGCAGGGGAGATGCCAGTGGGTTGGGACCAAAGGTACTAAAATTTCCTTCCACATGCAATACCACTCTATAATACAAAGAATTGTCCTGCCCAAATTGTCGCTTGCACCCTTATTTTGAGAAATATATTTTCTTCCAATAGGAATTGTGGAAAACTGGGCTGAGCTTGTCAAAACGGAGGATCTTACAAGGTAGGGAAGAAACCACCTGCCCCTCATGGGTTTTGTAAGCATGTAATTAGGAATTCTTCCAAGCAATGTGAAGACTTAGCCCATTTATGGGGTACCTGGGTGGCTCAGTCGGTTAAGCCTCTGCCTTCAGCTCAGGTCATGATCTCGGTGACCTGGGATTGAGCCCCATGTCAGGTTCCCTGCTCAGTAGGAAGTTTGCTTCTCCCTTTCCCTCTGCCCACCCTCTCGCCCCCTGCTCATACTCTCTCTCTTATTCTCTCTCTCTCAAATAAATAAAATATTAAAAAAAAACACAAACCAGACAGCCCATTTTTTTTCCCTCCACCCTCAGGACAAGAAAACAATGTTGAGAGACACCAAATGACCCATCATGCTTGTTGTAGAAAGCCCCACCAGTAGAGTCACTTTTATGCATTAAGGTATTGTCTCTTAAAAAAGAATAAAACATAACTATGTTACTAAAAGGGATAAAAGTAGAACATACCTTAGAATGGATTAGTTTTTCAGATTAGTTAGTCATCACTGTGGCAACTAATCCCTAAGAAAATAGATCATAGGCAAGTAATATTGATATGGGCATAATAAAAGAAGGGATTGGAAAGGGGAGAATTTCTAGAGGTGAGCCAAAAAGGACTCTGAGAGACCAGAAGAGCAATTGGGTGCCTCAAAGAGAGATCAAAACAGGAGATGTCAACAATAATTTTTGCCTGTATTTGACCCATATTTCTGCTGCTATCAGCATTCTGAAAAGAAATATTTTAATGCCAAAATAACCTTATCCCTTTGAAGGCAGAAACAATATCTTTTCTATTATCTGCTTAATTCCACAATGCTTTGCACAGTGAACTTTTAATAATTTTTGACACATAAGGAATCAAAAATACTACTTCTTATATTGGCTTGTCAAAAAACTATTAGATTCTAGGTTCAATAAAATACATACCCACACAATGTTTTGTGTTGTGTTTTAGGCTCACAGCACAATTTTTAAGAGCATGAATGCATAAGCTATTTTCTTTAAGCACAAGGAATGCTTCCAGGTGTTTCAGAGGAAATCGAAATTGGATAAAAATGGACTTTAAACTCCACGTCAACATTCTATATTTAAAAAGGTTAGGCCACTTCCTCTTGTTTTATATAGAACCACAAATTTTAAGATTTGAAACAATGTAAATGAAAGTAATCTTGCTCAAATAATACACAACCATGGTTTACACTGAAACTTGGTATTTTTCTCGAGTCATATAATAATAATAATAACAACAAGATGATTCTTAAAATGTTATAATACAAAGGTAAACAAGACATGAGTATTTTGTTTTAACATGTTACATCTCAAATATTCTTAAAGTATACTCTTAAAGTAGATGAAGAACTTAAGCTTCATGTTAAGAAATCTATCGCCATAGCTTATTACAAGCCCAAGATGTACACCTACAAGTCTTGAAAATATACTCTTGAATCCTGTACATGTGAGAAAATTGTTAAGAAGACCCTTGACTGAGTACAGACTATCAGTATCACCAACTGTCACTCTGTTTAATATTTTTAGTTTTAGGGGTGCCTGGGGGGCTCAGTAGGTTAAGCCTCTCTGCCTTTGGCTCAGGTCATGATCTCAGGGTCCTGGGATTGAGCCCTACATCAGGCTCTCTGCTCATCAGGAGCCTGCTCCCCTCGCCCCGCTGCCTGCTTCTTTGTCTGCTTGTGATCTCTGTCTTTCAAATAAATAAATAAAATCTTAAAAAAATATTTTTAGTTTTAAAGGCATAACTTTGGATCTAAAAACATACACATCCTATGTAGTACCTTTTTATGAATTGGAAAAGTTGCTTGTCTTTCGGGGTAGGTCGAGTCCTCCCCTCGCCTCCCGGAGCATGAGTTTTGGTAAGTGAAACAGTATGGATTTCAGTTTGCCTGGCTTGTCCATCACGGGTCTGCCTGATGCTCCGACTAAAGAGCTGTCCGTGGCAAACCCTACTTACATCTCATAGTTCAAGACTTCTCGCCTCTGAGGTCCATCTTCTTTTCTGTTAATCTTCACATTTGTCATGACCCTTTGTTGACCTTTTAGTATTCTTTTTCTGTCCTGCTTTTATCCTTTTCTACACTTACCTCCACCCGCTTCCTTAGAGAGATACTTCCTTAGAGCTGGAGGAGACTGAGGACCATCGATAGCGGGAACTGTGGTGTTCACCAAGGGATTCCCTGTCCTGGCATGTAGCTGGCATGGAGAGGAACTCTGCTAATATTTGATGAATGAATGAATGAATGAATGAATACATTCTAGAACTAAATACTATCTCACTAGTTAAGCAATTCAAGTTCACCTAATTTGTAGTGACAAATCAATATTAAGACCTTGAATGTAAGTAATTTCTCTGCTATTCTTGCAGATTACATGTCGAGGATTTAAATTCCAGATTGACCCTTCCTGACTCCTCTTCCAGAAAACCTCCTCCATCAAGGTAGTCCTGAAACTAACCTGTGTAAAAATAAACTAGTTAACCAAACTTGCTGGTGGGAAAATTTCATTTACTATATTTAACTTAAGAAATTATGTTGGGAATAATTGGACTGTGTCATGGCAATAATGCATTAATGCCTCACAGAATTAGTGTCCGTAATGAAATGTTGACTCTGAATTTTCCTCTCCAATTCTCTGGGTCCATTTGAAAATGTTACAGACATTTAATATTAGCTTTCTTACAATTCAAAATGTTTCTCACATCTCAAACACATATCATCAATTTATTTCTTTTTTGGTTTAATGTTAATAGTAAAATAGCTTAAGATGTCTGTGGATTAGATGGTCAATGATCATAACAATAGAATAATACAGGGACATCTTTACACTTGTACTGGAAGAGGAAAAATTAATATTTCAGAATTTCATTTTTTCTGATAGTGGTAAATTTCAGTATTCAGAAATTTTGAGGGCCACACACATTCTATATTTGGGGACTGTGCTAATGGGATTGATTCAAAAACACATCAAGACCACTAAAATATTTTTTCTGAATCTACTTCACTTTTAATACAAATCTCCCTTCATATGATCCAGTGTCAAGAAGTTGTTGGTTATGACTAATGCTAGCTAATGCATATGGAAGGAATGATAGAAAAAGATAATTACTATTTTATAGTTATTTCTGTAATAACTTATTTAGAGGGCTGTGTGTGTGTGTGTGTGTGTGTGTGTGTGTAGAAAGGGAGAGACTGCAAATGTGGCAAGAGGTTAAAAAATGTTCAGTCCGGATGAAGAGTACATGCATGCTTTTTGTATTTTTCTTTTAAGTGTTTTATAGGTTCATAAATAATAAACTGGAAGAGGAGGTAGTTGACTAGAAATGTTATATGGAGGCTGGGACTATAAACAAAAGATTTGGATATAAAAATATATGGGATTTGGCAAAATATGTGCTTTCATATAAGACACTTTTTTTACCCCCAAACTAAGAATAACAGAACAATCTAATAAATCAGTCATTGGGTCTTTAAGTTTTGGATGAAACCAAGAGATATTATATCTTGTAAACAAAATCAAATTTTGTTTTCATGGGGAGCTGGATAGCTCAGTCAGTTGGATATACAATTCTTGGTTTCAGCTCAGGTAGTGTTTTCAGGGTCTTGAGATGGAGCCGTGTCGTACTCTGCACTCAGCATGGAGTCTCCTTGAGATTCTGTCTCTCCATATCCCTTTGCCCCTCCCCTGCTTGCTTGTGCATGCTCTCTCACTCTCCCTAAAATTTAAAAAAAAAATTGTTCCATTTAGTCATTGAGCAAATAATTTTCTTGATCCCTATCATACGCCATTATGTTCTATGTGGTACAGAAACAGCTGTCAGCAATCAGAAAGATCCCACTCTTAGAGAGCTCACACTGTGTGGAAGTAGAAACAGCAATAAACACATAAAGAAGTTAACAAAGTAATCATAGAATGTTGGTCATTTTATCATCGGCTTATTTCACTTAGTACAGTGTTCCCAAGTTTCATCTGTATTGTAGCATGTGTCAGAATTTTTTTTAAAGCTGATTGATAAGAAACTTGTGTCATTTTGCTAGTTGTTTTCAATATGCTTTTTAGTTTTTTGTGCCCCATTTCCTGCATTACTGTCTTCTTTTGTGTTTAGTTGATTTTTTGTAATGAAATGTTTAAATTCCTTCCTCATTTCCTTTCGAGTATATTCTACGTCATTTTATTTGTAGTTACCATAGGGATTTAGTATTCTAAGGTTATAACACTCTAACTTGGATTTATGCCAGCTTAACTTCAATAACATACAATAACTCTTCTCCTTTACATGTCCATCCCTACTCCTTTCATTGTTGATGTCACAAAATTATATCTTTATACATTATGTTTTTAAAACATAAGTTAATGATTTTTAAAAGTGTATTTCTTAAATAATGTAGAAAAAAAGTGGGGTTACAAATCATTGCAACAATAGCAGTAGGTCTTATAATTGCCTATATATTTACCTTTATCGAGAACTTTATGTTCCCATATGGCTTCAAGTTGCCGTCCAGTTCATTCATTTCAATCTGCGGGTTCTCTAGAGCATGTCTTGCAGGGTAAGTCTAGTGGTCATGAACTCCTTCAGCTTTTGTCTATCTAGAAATGTCCCAATTTGTCAAATACATTCTTGGTTGACAGGTGATTGTGGTTGTTGTTTAGCATTTTGAATGTATCAGCCCGCTGTCTCCTGGTCTCCGGTTTCTGATGACTTGCTTCTTTCTTGCTGCTTTCGAGAATCTCTGATTCTAGTGTGTCTCAGTGTGCATCTCTCTGAATTCATCCTACTTGGGTCTTGGAACTTCTTGGATGTTTATGTTCATGTCATCAGTTTTGGGGAGTTTGGGGGCATTATTTCTTCAATATTCTCTCTGATCTTCTGTCTCTCTCTCTACTCCTTCTGGGACTTCCACTATCTGTATGTTGGTCTGGCTGATGGTAAATCACAGGTCCGTTACACTCTTCACTTTCCTTCAGTTTTTTGTTTGTTTTTTTTTTTTACGTACTTCGGGCTCAGTAATTTCCATTGTCCTATTTTCAAGTTTGCTGATTCCTCTGCCTGCTCAAAAATTGCCTCTGAATCCCTCTAGGGAATTTTCCATTTCAGTTATTGTTCTTTTCAGTTCCAGAGTTTCTTTTTTGTTTCTTTTAGGTTTTCTGTCTCTTTATTAGTATTTCCATTTTATCATACATCATTTTCTTAACCTTCTTCACATCTTCCTTTATTTCTTTGAGCATCTTTATGACAGTTGTTTTAATGTCTTTGTCTAGTAGATCCACCATCACTTCTTTTCCAAGGACAGTTTCTATTGGTTTAATTTTTCCTTTGAATGGATCATACTTTCCTGTTTCTTTGTATACTTTGTGATTTTTGTTGAAAAATGGATACTTAATCTAATGAGTTGGTAACTGTGGAACGTAAGTAAGATTCTTCCTCTTCCCCGCCGCCCCCCCCCCCCAAGTTTTGCTATTTGGTTTATTGTAGGCTGTCTCTATGCTGGGAAATCAGTCTGAAGTGTAAATTTAAGGTCCTTTCAGGTGTTTTCTGAGTTGTACCCTTTGTCTGGGTATGTATGGTGACTTTCTAATTTCTCTTAAATGTATATATATCTATATATGTGTGTGTGTGTATATATACATTTGCTTTTGAATAGCCTAGTCTTTAGTGTATGGCTCCCAAAGGCATAAAATTAAAAAATGAAGGGGAACAAAAGGATGCCAGTTCTTTAAATCCCCAGAAGACTCTTCAACTGAAATGAGAGCGGCTAGCAAAAATGGGGGAGGTGTAACAACAATGATCACTGGCTCTTTGCCTGTGCCTCTGTGGTCAGAAACATCAATCAGCCATCAGAGAATAGACCCCACATATTTGGAGGACATATTTTCCCCCCACCCTGGCTCTGGCAGACTGCATGCAAGCTGTTCTAGAACATGTGTCCAGCTGCCTGCTACAGGTCTGAAGGGTGGAGGATGGGAAGCTGCTACTGTGGTCACTTTGCCTCCCGGAATTTTCAAAATTATAACACCTTATATTATATAGTATTCTATAGTTTGTTTTCATAACATGGATTGTTTTTGTTCTTCACAATAACATGAGCGAAGTTGTAAGGTCAAATAGCATTATCCCACTCTTACAGTCAAGAAAATTTAGCCTTGGTCTGTAGTAAATAGTAATGTATACTCAGTGAGTGAAGAGTAATAACTCAAATCAAGCATTTCTCACTCAAAGCTAGAGTTCTGTCTGCCACCCCAAACTGCCTCTGGAGAGCAATAATAATTTCTCTACAATACCAGAAAGTTTGACTCTGAACAATGAGAACATTCTAGGAATCTGGAATGAGAAATATCACAGCCAAAGCCTCTTTGACCTGTGAGACCATCAGTTCCTCTCTCTGCCTGTTCTGATTGTGAATGAACTCACAAAAAAGTGAGAAGGCAAAAAAGCAAGAGGATGCTGTCTTTCTTATCCCCTCCAATAGTTTCTTCCACCTGCTAGAGAGAGAGAACGAGCAAAGTATGAAGTTGAGGGGCGCCTGGGTGGCTCAGGTGTTAAGTATCTGCCTTTGGCTCTGGTCATGAGCCCAGCGTCCTGGCCCACATCAGGCTCCCTGCTCAGCGGGGGGTCTGCTTCTCCCTCTCCCACTCCCCCTGTTTGTGTTCCCCTCTCTCGCTGTGTCTCTCTGTCAAATAAACAAATAAAATTGTTAAAAGAAAAGAAAAAAGTATGGAGTTGGGAGACTCCATCTAAGCAAGTTCCTCATGGCAGCCGTACAATTCTTGCTTTTACCTGCAATTAAGAGAATGAGCTGATGTCAAATTTGTTTGAAGTAACAAAATATATAGCCTCTCTAGGAACGACCTGAGTCCTTCAGGATGTGGATTTAGGATGAATATTCAAATTTTTATTTCAGCTAGAAGATAAGAACAGTGTTAGAATAAGCTAATTTAAAGTAGATAAGCATTAATTTAAAATATATAAAATTATACCTAAAGTTTTGTCATTTAAAATTATGTTGATGTCTGTATTGGTGCTCAATTATTGTATTCTTTGGTGATGCA
Source organism: Mellivora capensis (assembly GCA_004024625.1). Classification (NCBI taxonomy): domain Eukaryota; kingdom Metazoa; phylum Chordata; class Mammalia; order Carnivora; family Mustelidae; genus Mellivora; species Mellivora capensis. Next base: position 83,091 of record PISX010005857.1, on the reverse strand, counting down.
ATGTCATTTTAACAAAATATGGCTGCTGGTTCTGACTATGTGATAAGATATTTATTGCCCCCTGGTGGTAGTTTTCCTTAATTCTAGCTTTAATTTTAAGGGTTGAGATGACAGTGAATTTCAGTGTTTGGCTCATTTGTGTGAGGAGCATGATCCTGCTGGGTGGGCGAATTGCCCACTTCCAATATCCATGCCAGTGCTTCCTTATATTAGCACAAATGACCAAGGCGAAAGTCAGTACTGAAATGGGAATTGGTGATTCAAATACTGAAAATAAGTATTCATTAACACAGATATTAGAATGATAATCAGTACAATATGGAGTTATTTTTTAAACACATATTATCAAATATTCAGGGTGTGTGCTGGGCACAGCTAAAGCAGGGAGTGCCAAAAACACTGGGTAATTGTCTTCAGCCCTCATGGTTTTGGGATAGTGCATCTGGACCATGACTCACTCGGGCAATTAGCCAATTCCCCAAATGATGCTAAAAATGACCTGAAAGATAGTTTTCTCATCTGTAAAATATGGAGATAATAATACTATCTGCCTTATAGGGCTATAAAAACTCAATGTTCTCAACACACTTAAGGGATCAACACAATTAAGGGAGGGTAATTTTTGCACATGAATCTAGTGTCCAACCTACTGCCATACCTTTGGTCAACAGGGCAGGCAGGTAAGACTTGCTTATCTTCTTTATATAACCTCTCCCCAGACTGGGTGTGGCTTTTTTGGGTCTTTCTCATTCTTTCTTTTAAGATTAGTTTTTCTAACCTGATGTTCCCATATAAAAATGTCCAGAGCAGAAGGTGGCAGAGTACAACAGGATTTGGGCTAGTTTCCATTCCTACCCCAGAGTCAACCATGTATGAGAGCATGTTAAAGTTGTGTCTGCATGAAAGGAATGTGGATACTAATTTGTGATGGAAAATTACAGGAGTCCATGAGGAAAGTACTACTATAAAGTATTACCTTTCACAGGGAAGTCAGGAATGCCTTCGTATGGACTTTGCTTACTTCTTCTTCTTCTTCTTCTTTTTTTTTTTTTTTTAATTGGGACTCTGAAACAGTAGAAACATCCCTAAGGTTCCAAACAAATAATTTAAAACTGTGAATTACTGGGCCCAAGAGTTTTTTGGCAAACAAATATAATACAAGGAATTCTCTTAATTAAAAAAATCTTTAAGGCATTCACTTTTATGTGTTTCATATTTAAACGTGAATATGTATTAAAGAAAAAAAATTGCTAAAAATTAGAATCTACCCACTTCTGTAATGAGAGCTATTAACATGAATATTAAAGTGAGAAAATGTTTTACTCCAAAGAGAATACACAGTATAGCATATTAATACCAAATACAAAGTGAAAGTATAAACAGTGTGAATGGCTTTTTAAGTAAATATTACAGCACTTAGATATTCAAAGGACTCAGCAGAAGAAATTTATGTGCTTAATCAATGCTAGGACTTCTGGAGCTCCTTTTATTGAACTAGTTTTCAGTCCTGTTCACGTTGAAAATTATTCATGCTGGTTTATGGTCATGTTTCATATTGAAACCGTTTAGAGGATGGTTAGGCTTTGTATGTGATCATTACATAAAGGTGATAATATTTTGAACATGACCTTTGTGGGCCAGGGAGGAGCATTAGATAGGAAGTTATACAGGGATTGAAGAAGGCCTGTTGGGGAGGCGGAGAAATCAGGTGGCATTTGAGACAATCTAAAAATCAACCAATTGAGGCATTTAAAAAGATACAAAGGTACATAAGTATTTATGTAGCCATAGAGATGGCATGAAATCTTTCTTTGGGACAAAATATTTTCTCTACCCTCAGGTAATGCTGTAAGCAATAGAGCAGGGTAATGACTTATCAAATAAATGGGTATTTTAATGAAACAGGAAAACGAGAAACATATTTAATCTTATGCAAAAACTTCAAAGTCCTGTTTAAGAAATATGGAGCTCAACAGAGGAAGGTAAGGTATTAGAGAGAACAGATGGAAGCTTCCCCCTGAGATAATCCTGAGCAGAAACTTCAGTACCTTCCTGGAGAATTTTGAATCCATCTATCTTCTCAAAAAAAATTTTTTTTGGAAGAGAGAAATATTTATGAAATGAGTTTGTGTGAAATTGGCCGCTGTTCAACTCTTGAAGAAACAAGCTGCTTATCTAATTCCTGTCTGAAGGGCATTTATTTTTAATAGTGGAAATTGTACCAGCTACCCAATGTCTCAACTTCTCAGTGGAAGGGGGAAAAAAAAAGATCTTGAGAGAGGAGAGTCTCCGAAAGACTTTTAATTACACCTCAAGTAATTAGATATTTGTATGACCAAGTGTACCTACACACACGCACAATAGAAAAATATGTGGAGAAAGATACACAAACACATTTTCACAGAGACAAAAGTAATTTATTAGCACATTGATAATAAAGATCTATGTAGGTCTATGTGAAGAAGAATAAATTTAGGTTTCAAAGCCTCCTATTAATTATAAATATATATGGAAATATAGACTAAAGTAAATCCCTGGTATAAAATACCATCTGAAATTCAATTTCAAGATTCAACCACTTGTGTTTCACTGAAAAGAAGAATGACTTTAATGATTATTTTAAAAAAAAACCAAAACCTTAGTTAAACATGCAAAAGATTCCAGTAACTTAAGAACTGTAAACAGGAACCTCATTTGTGTGTAGGCTTATACCTTTCCGAAGGCCATCCTTCCAGAGGGTCATGGCTGATACCCTGGAGACCGAGAATGGTGTTTGGATTATTTGTCCTGAAAGCATCTTCTCTCTTATCCTTGAACATCCATCTTCCACTTCTCTGCCCGCTCGCCCATTCTGGTGCCATCTTCCTGTAGGTTATCCTGCACTTGGCATTTTACTAAGCGGAAGTTTCATGTCATATGCCACTTCGGAGATTTCACACATATGCTCACCTCTGAATCATTTACCAAACCTTTTCATAAGAATGCCTTGGAGCCAATCCCTGGTGTTACCTCACTGTTTAAACCTCTTCATTCAGGAGGAATGGAATGTTAAGTGGAAGTTTCAGCTGATGTCCTAAAGTATGAGCTACCTACATTAATTGTAAACTTATTAATTTTAGAGTTATAATGCTTAGGGCTCTTGCCCACATCAGGGGCATAAGGGTGGTTTTATTGGGCATTTGAAAAATTGATTTTTTTCCTTTCTTTCTCTTTCTTCCTTTCTTTCTCTCCCTCCCTCCCTTCCATCCTTTCTTCCTTCCTCCCTTTCGTGAGTTGTGAAGTATCAACCCCACCTTCTTTAGCTCAAGTCAAGAGTGAATCTTGCACTCTTGTATCTTGCAATGTAATTGCAAGATATTGATTGAATTGAATCTTGCAATCTTGCTTGTAAACCAGCAAAGTAAATTCTTCTTGGGGCACCTGGGTGGCTCAGTGGGTTAAGCCTCTGCCTTTGGCTCAGGTCATGATCTTAGGGTCCTGGGATTGAAAAAGCCTCTGCTCAGCTGGGAGCCTGATTTAAGAGTGAATCTTAAAGTAAACCGGCAAAGTAAACTCTTCTTATGTAAAGGTAAGAAGAAAAGCTAAGTTTCTAAGTTTCTACAGGAGAAAGACCAGACCTACTAAATAAATATAAGTGGACAATGAAAGAGAAAAAGTTGCTTTTCTTCTGAGTACATTCTATAAGATGGGGCTTGTTCAGTGCACTAATTATACATGCAAGTGCCCATTTACCCTTATCTTTTATTTAGTGCTTTTAGAGCAGTTCTTTATCCATAAAATTTTTTCTCTGATGATTTTTACTTGTTAAGTATTTTTAGTGTAGAATCTTATGAAAGGCTAACACAAACATCACATTTATTGCTGTGCTTTTATTAAGGTATTTAATTTTACTCTCAAAGAAGCCTAACATATTACTTAGATATGATTTTCCCTTAATAAAATGTGTTTTCTATCAGTATGTCAAGTTTGTGCAAGTTTTCAGTGATCTGACACTCCATGGTAAATTCATTTTTAAAGCTTAGATAGAGGTGAGACTTTCTGCTCCCCCTGCCTTTTTTAAATCATTAAAACTCAGAATAATAAGCTAAGAGATAGAAGTCAGAGAAGTAGTGGTCTCAAAGAAGCCAGTGGAGGATAAAGTTTATAGAAAGAAGATCAATAGAGTCAAATGATGCAAAGACATCAAGAAGGATAAAAAAGAAATTATGGTTATCTGGGGAGTCTGGAGCGACCTTTTCTTTTTCTTTCTTTCTTTCTTTTTTTTTTTTTAAGATTTTATTTAATTGAGAGAGAGGGAGAGGGAGAGCATAACCTGGGGAGAGGGTAGAAAGGGAAGCAGGAGTCTGATACGGGGCTTGTTCCCAGGACCCTGAGATCATGACCTGAGTGGAAAACAGATGTTTAACTGACTGAGCCACCCAAGCACCCCCGGAGAGACCTTTTTGAATGTCTTTGGATGGAGTGGTACTTTCTTATATTTTCTATCTCTTTGTTAAAGTTTTCACTGTGTTCACCCATTCTTCTCCTAAGTTCAGTGAACATCTTTATGACCTTTACTTAAAACTCTTTTTCAGGTAAATTAGTTATCTCCACTTCATTAAGGTTTTTTTCTGAAGTTTTATTTTGTTTTTTTTCATCTGGAATATATTCCTCTGTTTCTTCATTTTGCCTGACTCTCTGTGTTGGTTTCTATGCATTAGATGAAACAGCTACCTCTCCCAGTCTTAACAGGTTGGACTTGTGTGGGAAATGAACCATATCACAACCTGCCCTAGTTCTTGGTTGTCTTTTAAGCTTTGTGATTATCCAAGCAGCCAATAATATTTTTTAATAGCTCCCAGTAGTTGAAGATGGGCAAGACCTGTCAGTGTCCCAAAGGAGAAGATCTCACTTAGCACTTACACTCATTCAAGGTGCCTGGAAACCAAACCCTCAGGCAGCAGCTTTTAAAGTTTGCAAATGTATACAGCCTGTGGAACTGGAACAGGAAGTGTAGCCCTGATGGCTACCCGAGCCAGGTGATCTGGAGGAGACCCCTGCGCAGCAACACAAAAATCAGGAGTCCAGGCAACTCAGTAGACCCCTAGGTATGCACCAGACTGAAAGTCTATCCCTCAGGCCAAAACTCCTGCACATGCAAATAGGTCTCTTTCACAGAAAGGGGATGTGCTTCAGTCCACTCTCTTCATAGTGCTCTGGGGCGTGGTAGCCTGCCAAGAACTATTCTCCCATTTTAGTAATGTGGGATCCAGAACATAGCCGCACCTGGCCACTGGAAGCAGGTGGTCAAAGAGCATTCCCTGGGCAGAAGCTGCAAAAGCTAGAACACCAGACCCCCCCCCCCAAAAAAAAAACCCCAACAACAACAACAACAAAAAAGGCACCAGATATATGTAAGAGCTTCCCCCTGGGAGATACTGACACTCTGGAGCAGGGCAGAGGTACAATACAGAAAGGCCTACTGGCCGTAGCAAGGAAGAGAGGGGCATAAAGATGGCACCCACTGGAAAATTTGTTTTTAAAAAAAGCAAGAGGTGGCAGCTTTGGGTTAGAGCAAGGCAGAAGGAGACCATGAAGATGGCGCCTACCAATCTCTGCCCCCAGAGAGTGTTCCTGCAGGCTCTCAGATGTGTGTGTTAAATTATATACCTCCACCTCAGTCCAGCACTTTAATATACCCAAATGAGCCTCTTTCACTTAAAGTCTGCGCAGAATGCTGCTTCTGGGCTGGGCCCTGGGGCAGGTGAGTCCCAGCACAGGAGTCCTTTAAGAACTGTTTCTCAGATGGCTACAGTCTTGTAGGTCTCATGGATATAAGCCTTGTTGGTTTTCAAAGCTAGGTGTTTTGGAGGCTCATCTCTCAAGTGCAGGTCTTAAAAGCAGGGGTTCCTGATATGGGGTTCAAACTCCTCACTCTTCAGGCAAAAGCTCTGGGTTTTGAGTTCCTTTCCAATGTGGGTCACTGCGCTGGGACTGGGATTTATGGTGAAATTATACTCTGGCCTCTCCTACCCCTTTGGATGGGGTTTTCTTCTCATTTTCCTGAGGTATAGTACTTGCTCAGCCAGATTTTAGTGTTTTGTTTGTTTGTTTGTTTGTTTTGTTTTTTCCAGAGGAAGTTGTTCCATATGTAGCTGTAGACTTATTGTGTCCATGGGAGGAGGTGAGTTGAGGCTCTACCTATGTCACCATCTAAAACTGGAATCTGAATGAGGAGGTCGGAAGAGATACAATGACCACAAGACTGAGGAGCAAATGCGAGGTGAAGAATTGAGCATAAACATGTTTCGTGCTTTTTCAAGAAGTTTGACTTTGGGGGACAGAATGAAGAGGAAGTTTTTGTGTTTCTTGGGTCAGGGGACTTGAGCCTATATGGAGACTGAGGAAAGCAGAGGAGTAAAGGCGCGAGTGGGTAAATGGGTGTAACTGGGCCCTGGAAGGGAGAGGGGGAAGCATCCAGGAGGATGGGGCGAGTCTGGAAAGAATGTGTCCCCTTAGACAAGAGGGAATGTGCAAACATATAGTTAAATCGGAGGTGGGGAAGCTGGAAGTTAAAGGACTTCCCAACTCTTGGTCTCAATTTTCTTTGTGAGATAGGTGATAAGTTCATCTGCTGAGTAGGTACCTAAGTGGAATAAAGTTATGCCCCTCACAAGGGAAACTGGAAGTTGAAATTCCAAGGGGTACACCTTTTTCTAACTCTGATGAAGGTACCAAAAGGACTAGCTACAGCCTTTGGTCAGAGCTTTAATAAGAGTGGTGAAACTTGGAAAAACATCAGATTCTAAGGAGGCATCCTACAAATGGAGGGCCAATTAGTTGAAGAAGATCTGAGTATTATCACAATTTGATCTAATCATTCTAACTTGGTTGTTGGAAAAAATGGGGTTTAAAAATTCTCTGATCCCTTTTAAAGGAACTATTAATTAAATCTGTGCTTATTATATGATAACTGAACTGTCACTTAACAATTTTAAACAGTGTCTTAGTTTTGGCCTTTGAGTCTCAAGGCATTTGAATGTTCTTCTTGAGTTCTTTTTTGACATGTCTAAATTCTAATTGATGCATTTAATACAATTTTTCTGTGATATCTTTGTGAAGGCAAATTTCCCACTATTGAGGGTCTGGCCTTGCAAATTCCAAATTAGACCAGGTTTTTCTGGTGTTATTCTGAAATAAGTGAACTCTAGAAGTGCCCATTATTGAGTCTTGTTTAATTTTAATGAAAGCCATTTATGTAATCCTCTAATTATTATTGAAGACCCACTATGCCAAAGCACTGTTTGAGACCTTTATAAAAAAAATTATATATATATATATATATGCAGTGAAACAGACTAAAAAAATCCCTGCCCTTTGTAGCTATGTCCTGTCTCTTGGATGTCCTATCCCTGGAAAAGGAATCTTGGAGTAGGACATATTGGTTGCCTGGGTGGCAAGTCAGAGTGTGTTTGTTTGGTTTGTGGGCCGTAGCGTGCTAATCCCTGAATCCTAGGCCATTTCTGAGGTTCATCCCTTCAGAGCTCATTATCATGTCTGTTTTGTTTGTTTGTTTGTTTGTTTGTTTTCATGCCAAAGGAATGTAGGCAAAGGCAAAAGAAAATCAGAGATACCCTTCTTTAGGAAGGAAAAACAAATGCCTGAAATAGTTATTTCAGATGTCCAACAAAAAGCCACCCAAAAGGATAAAATGAAACATGGAAATATGTACATAATTATGAAAAATATGTGGGAAATAAAGTAAACAAGTACTGTCAATCAAAGCCCTTGTTAGCTAAATCTTGGGAAGAAAAATTAATATTCCAAGAAGCTTTCATTTCAAAATGTTGACATCTCAGGGCACCTGCAGGCTCAGTCAGTGAAGCCTCTGCCTTCAGCTCAGGTCATGATCCCAGGGTCCTGGAATTGAGTGGGAGTCGGGCTTCCTGCTCATCAGGGGAGTCTGCTTTTCCCTCTCCCTCTGCCCCTGCTTGTGTGTTCTCTCTCTTTCAAATAAGTATATAAGATCTTTTTTAAAAAATGTTGACATCTCAAAGATACAGAACTATTCAGCAACAAAGAGCTGGGGCATTCCTTCCCTCATTTTCTCCCTCCTTTTCTTCTCCTCTTCTTCTTTCTTTCTTTCTTTTTTTTTTTTTTTCTCAACGCAGAGGAAGGAATTCTTAGACACAAATAAAAGCAACCAATATTCTTAAAGAACAGGTTGATAAGAGCAGCTGTTAATAACTTATGGTTGCGTCATTTGATTCTCTTACAGTGTAGTTTGGAGACAACCTATTTCTGTGTCATTAAAGTATTAGACAACACCGTCTTCAGATTCACCCTGAGAATGGGCAAGGTGTGCCCCTGTGTGGAAGTGTCAGGAAGAGGTACAAAAAAGAGATGTCAGCTATTGTCATCCATTTCTCAAAAAGCATACTGGGCAGATTTCCAAATTCCTGTTACAGTCTGGTTTTTTGGGTTTTTTTTTGAGTACAAGATGATTAGCTGCTTTGACAAATATACTCCTCCCTTATTAACAACAGCTGCTATCAAAAATCACTAGCATGAAATTAAAGTCTGAAGTACTGTGTGTCTTGTTTATTTCAATGACGTATGAAATCTATTTCTTAAGGATCTCAAACTCCTTAAGGATGAGACTTTCATTCTCAGGCATAGTTTGGGTTAGTGTTTTAAATGGTTTCCTTTGTTTCGTATTTAATGTTTACTCTACCTTTTGTTTAAGCCACTAAAAATATCTAGCAGAATACGTATGTGGAAGAGTAACACATTGGGAATTAGAGTCATTCAACTCAGTCATTAGCAATTTAGCTCAAGACTGGTCATGTGGTTTTGCCAGAAAAAATGGACATGGTGCCATGGCCACCATGGAGGGTTGAGGGAGAATAAACCCAGAGAAGAGAAAAACTAGGGTGTCCTGATGGGGTGTCACAGATGGGAGGAAGGCTGGGTAAAAACATAAAATTAAGAGGCAGTGGGGGAAATTAGAGAAAACTGGAGATAATGGCAGGGGGTTAAAAAAAGGAAGGAGTCACTGTAAAAAGAGAATGGATGTTAAATCTTGTTTACTTCCCAAATTTCCCTCAGGCTGGTCCCAGTCAAGAGAGCCAACAATCACCTCTGATGGTACAGGGAGAAAGGGATTCTGCTTATGCCACAGGGAGGAAAGGGCTCGCATCAGGAGTTTGAACATTTTTCTTCTTTTTTTTTTTTTTTAAGATTTTATTTATTTATCTATTTGACAGAGAGAGCACAAGCAGGGGGAGCAGCAGCAGGGAGAGGGAGAGGAAGAAACAGACGACCTGCCGAGCAGGGAGCCCAGGGCCAGTTTTTAGCAAAGCTCACTCCCTCAGAGGAAAGGATGAGGAACATAAAAATTTTGAAGTTGAGAAGTACTACTTTAGATATGAAAATACTGGCCTTAGTTACCAAACATTTCACTTTCATTCTTAAAGGTGTCATATGAGTATAAGGACTCTTAACAGAAATATAGAATCCCAATGATTAATTCATTGATTAATTACTCACTAAATATTTGTTGAGTAACTTCTACAGGAAATACTCTTTCAGGTGCTGGTCATACAAAGATAAGGCATAATCTTTGCCCTGGGGGAGGTTATCATTTAGTAGGGGAGCCAGATGTGTAAACATAAAATTGTAATACAGAATGATAAGTGCATAATGGCAGTTTGTGTAAACTACTGTTTCGTTAAACAGAGATAGTCAAGGACTCTGCCAGGCTGGGGCTGAAAAGCCTTCACTAAGGAAGAGATTTTGAGCTGAGTGATGAGAAATAATGGAATTCACAGCAAAGAGGGAGGCGTGAGCGCTGACTCTAGTAAAGATTGCCTTGAGCATGGAGCTCATGTTAGGGTTAGTAGGAGATTTAGCCCCAGCGATAGCGGAGCTAAAAATGGAAATATGAGAAATGCTGAGGGTGTGAAGTGACAGGCAGGGCTCAATAATGTGGCCCAAGATGATGAAGAGGTTCCCCAGGTCTCTCTGTTTGGAAGGAGGCTTAGATATTGTTTAGTCCCACTTCTGACTAAATGCAGGACTCTTGTTCACAGCATTTGCAAGCGATGGCTCGCTAGCCTCTGTTGGGACACTTCCGGGCATGGAAGCCATCTGACTCACAGGCAGCAGCCTGCTTCAACCCGGACGGCTTGGACTGTAGAGAGAGCCCCTTTACAGAGACCTGATACCTGCCTGCCCTTAAGTTCCATCCACTGTTCCTAATTCTGCAAAGTCTTGGTCTGTTTTCTTTACTCTTGGTCTGGACCTCTTGATTCTTAGAACAATTGTTTTATCGCTCCATAGTCTTCTCCATTCTTCTTCCTTCAGAACATTCCTAAGGCTCCAGAAAAATCCTGACAAAATCTCTATTGGTCATAATGCTGACATTTGAAAGAGGCAGTTTTCACATTTTTCCAGATATTGGATGTGGTGCCACAAGTGTTTAATGCCATGACCTTAAAATATGAAACTCTCTGACTTAGTGGTCATTTGAAGTAACAGTCTTGTTTTATTATTGCAGAAGAAAAGAAGATATGGTTTTACTGTTGGAATGGCCATCCTCAAAATGCAAATGACAACAAATGTTGGCATGGATATGGAGAAAGGAGAACCCTTGTGCACTTTGTTGGGATTGTAAATTGGTACAGCCAGTATAGAAAACAGTATGGAAGAGCATCAAAAAATTAAAAATAGAACTGCTAAATGATCCAGAACTCCTACTTCTGGGAATATATTCAAAGGAAATGAAAACAGTAACTGGAAGAGATACCCTCACCCTGATGTTTGTAGCAGCATTATTTACAATAAGCAAGACATGGAAACAACCTAAGTGTCCACTGACACATGAATAGATAAAGACACCGTGGTATATGTAAACAATGGAATACTGTTCCGCAATCAAAAAAAGAGAAAATCCTTCCATTTGCAGCAACATGGGTGTACCTTGAAGGCAGTATGCTGAATAAAATGTCAGACAGAAGAAGGCAGATACTGTATATCTCATTTATATATAGAATCAAAACAAACAAATACAGAAACAACCTCATAGACAAAGAGACAAATTTGTGGTTGGGGAGTGTTGGAGGACAGGGGTCAAAAGGCACAGACATACAGTTGTAAGGCAAATCAGAACTAAGGATGTAATGTACAGTATGATGATTACAGTTCACGCTGCTGGATGGTATAGACGGAAGTTAGGAGAGTTAATCCTAAGAGGTCTCATCATACGGAGCTTTCTAAAACTTTTTTTTAATTGTATCTATATGAGATGATGGATATTAATCATTTCATGGTATATGTGAATGGAACCGTCATGCTGTATGCCTTAAACTTACCCAGCAGTCTATGTATGTCAATGCTTTCTCAGTAAAACTGGAAAAAGGCATTATGGCTTGATTCAGATAAAGTCAACATTTCAGACTAAGAGAATGAAATAACATTCAAGCTTAAAGTGATCTTTGAGATGTTCTTACCCAAGCCCATTTTATAGACCAGGCAACGTATGACTGCTTGATGATGATGAGTCAAATTATTTGTTAATACCATTTGAAGATTAGTTGATGGGTGACTAGACATTCCTGTATTGCCAGATTAACACCAAACAGATTATTTTCTTTTTTAAACTTTATTTTAATTCCTATATAGTTTAATTCCTATATAGTTGTATTAGTTCTAGGTGTATGCTATGGGGTGCAACACTCCCATACATCACCCCGTGCTCATCACAACAAGAACAATTCCTTACTCCCCATTTCCTATTTCGCCCACTCCCCCACCCACCTACCCCCTGGTAAGCATCCATTTGTTCTCTATAGGGGGAGTTGGAGGTTGGGGGAGCCTGGTGGTGGGTATTGTGGAGGGCACGAATTGCATGGAGCACTGGGTGTGGTCTAAAACTATGAACTCTGTTACGCTGAAAAGAAATTAAAAAAAAAAAAAAGGGCTGAAAGAATTCAGTCTGCTTTCTGTTTGAGTCTGAGTTGGAAGTAATAAACATATTTAGCCTCCCCAAAAAAAAAAAAAAAAAGTGTTTCTTGGTTCCTCCCCCGCCCTTTTTTTTAACCCTTTGCTTGATTGTTCAATTTCTTAAATTCCACATAGGAGTGAAATCATATGGTATTTTTCTCTCTGACTGACTTATTTTGCTAACATACTCTTCAGTTCCATCCATGTCATTGAAAATGGCAAGATTTCATTCTTTTTTATGGATGAATAATATTCCACTATGTATATATACATACCACTTCTTCTCTATCCATTCATATATCAATGGACACTTAACTGCTTTCATAATTTGGCTATTGTAAATAATGCTGCTATAAACATCAGAGTACATACATCCCTTTGAATTACTGCTTTTGTATTCTTGGGGTAAATTCCCAATAGTGTGATTACTGTACTGTAAGGTAGTTCTACTTTTAACTTTTTGAGGAATCTTCAAACTGTTTTCCATAGTGGCTGCACCAGTTTGCCTTTCCAATAATCGTGCACATGAGGTTTTTTTTCATCCATGTCCTTGCTAACACGTGTTGTTTCTCGAGTTTTTTTTATTTTAGCCATTATGACAGAAGTGAAGTGATATCTCATGGTTGTTTTAATTTGCCTTTCCCTAATAATGAGTGATGTTGAGTATCTTTTCATATGTCTGTTGACCATCTGGATGTCTTCTTTGGAGAAATATCTCCTCATGTCTTCTGTCCATTTTTTGGTTGGATTATTTGTTTTTTTGGGGGGGTATTGTATCAGTTCTTTATATATTTGAGATACTAACCCTTTATTGGATATGTCATTTGCAAATATCTTCTTTCATTCAGTGGGTTGCCTTTTAGTTTCATTTCCTTCACTGTGCAGAAACTTTTTATTTTGAAATAGTCCTGGTAGTTTATTTTTGCTTTTATTTCCCTTACCTCAGGAGACATATCTAGAAAAATGTTGGTATAGCCAATGTCAGAGACATTTACTGCCTTGCTCTTTTCTAGGAATTTTATGGTTTTAGGTCTCACATTTAGTTTCTCAATTCATTTTGAGTTGATTTCTGTGTATGATGTAAGAAAGTGGTCCAGTTTCATTCTTTTGCATATAGCTGTCTGGTTTTCCCAACACCACTTGTTCAAGACACTGTCTTTTTTCCATTGCATATTCTTTCCTGCTTTTTTGAAGATTGACCATATATTTGTGGGTTTATTTTTGGATTTCCTGTTCTATTTATCTATGTGTCTATTTCTGTGCCAGTACCATACTACAGCTTTGTAATATAACTTGAAGTCTGGGACTGTGATGCCTCCAGCTTTGTTCTTCCTTTTCAACATTGCTTTGGCTATTTGAGGTATTTTGTGGTTCCATACAAATTTTGGGATTGTTTGTTCTAGTTCTGTGAAAGATGCAGTTGGCATTTTGATAGGGATGGCATTAAATCCATAGATTGCTTTGGGTAGTATAGCTATTTTAACAATATTTGTCCTTCCAGTCCATGAGCATGGAATTTCTTTCCATTTCTTTGTGTTATCTTCAATTTCTTTCATCAATGTTTTATAGTTTCCAGAGTACAGGTTTTTCACCTTTTTAGTTAGGTTTATTCCTAGATACTTTATTATATTTAGTCCAATTGTAAATGGGATTGTTTTCTTAATCTCTCTTTCTGCTGCTTCATTATTAGTATATAGAAATGAAACAGATTCCTGCATATTGATTTTGTATCCTGTGACTTTACTGAATTCACTTATCTGTTCCAGTAGTTTTTTGGTGGAGTCTTTAGGGTTTTTACATTCAGTATCACATCATTTGCAAATTGTGAAAGTTTTACTTCTTCTTTACTAGTTTGGGTCCCTTTTACTTCTTTATGTTTTCTAATTGCTGTGGCTAGGACTTCCAGTAATATGTTGATTAAAAGTGGTAAAAGTGGACATCCTTGTCTTGTTCCTGTCCTTAGGGGAAGAGCTCTCAGTTTTTCACCATTGCGTATGATGCTGGCTGTGGTTTTTTCATATATGACCTTTATTAAGTTGAGGTATGTTCCTTCTAAACCTACTTTGTTGAGGCTTTTATCGAATGGAAGTTGTACTTTGTCAAATGCTTTTTCTGTATCTATTGAAATGATCATATGGTTTTTATTCTTTCTCTTACTGATGTGATATATCATGTTGATTAATTTGTGAATAATAAACCACATGTGTATCTCACGATCAGATACCATTTGATCGTGGTGAATGACTTTTTTAACATATTGTTGGATTCAGTTTGCTAGTATTTTGTTGTGGATTTTTTCATCTATGTTCATCAGAGGTATTTGCCTATAATTCTCTTTTTTGTGGTGTCTTCATCTGGTTTTGGTATCAGGGTGATACTCACCTCATAGAATGAATTTGGAAGTTTTCCTTCTTCTTGCATTTTTTGGAAATATTTTGGAATAGTTTTTGGAGTATTTTGGAAACTACTTTGGAATAGTTTGAGAATAGGTATTAACTCTTCTTTAATTGTTTAGTAGAATTTTCCTGTGAAGCCATCTAGCCCATTTGGGAGTTTTTTTGATTACTGATTCAATCTCCTTGCCAGTAATCGATCTATTCAAATTTCCTATTTCTTTCTGCTTCAGTTTCAGTAAGCTATGTTTCTAGGAATTCAACTCTTTCTTTTAGATTGTCTAATTTGTTGGCATATAGTTTTTCATAATGTTCTCTTATAAGTGTTTGCATTTCTGTGGTATCGGTTGTTTTTTTCTCCTCTTTAATTAGTAATTTTCTTTGAGTCCTTTCTCTCTCTCTCTTCTTTTAATGCGTTGGCTGTATCAATTTTGTTGATCTTTTTAAAGAACCACCTCGCTCCTGGTTTCATTCATCTGCTTTACTGTTTTTTTTTTAGTGTCTGTGTCCTTTATTTCTTCTCTAATCTTCATTATTTCTTTCCTTCTGCCATTTTTAGGTTTTGTTTGTTGCTCTTTTGCTAGCTCCTTTAAGTATGAGATTAGGTTGTTTGAGATTTTTCTTGCTTCTTGAGGTAGAGCTATATTGCTATAAAATTCCCTCTTAAACTGCTTTTGCTATGTCCCAAAGGTTCTGAACCATTATATTTTCATTTTCCTTTGTTTTCATGTACTTTTTGATTTCTCTGATTTCTTGGTTGACTCCTTCATTGTACAGTAGCATGCTGTTTAAGCTCCAGGTATTTGTGGTCTTTTTGGATGTTTTCCTGTGGTTGATTTCTAGTTTCATAGCATTGTGATGAGAAAAGATGCATGGTATGACATTGCTCTTTTGAAATTTGTTGTGATATGTTCTGTGACCTAATATGTAATGTATTATTCACAGTGTTCCTTGTGCACTTGAAAAGAATTTGTATTCTGCTGTTTTAGGATGGAATGTTCGGAGTATTTATCGGTTACGTCCACTTGATCCAGTGTGTCTTTCAAAGGCAATGTTTCCTTGTTGATTTTCTGTTTGGATTATCTGTCCAATGATGTAAGTGGTGCGTTAAAGTCTCCACTGTTACTGTATTATTATCAATTATTTCCTTTCTTGGTTAGTAACTGTTTTATGAATTTGGGTGCATAAATATTTACAGTTGGTATATCCTCTTGTTGGATTGTCCCCTTTATATATTTATATAGTGTCCTTCTTTGTCTCTTATTACAGTCTTTGTTTTAAAGTCTATTTTGTCCAATATAACTATTGCTACCTAGGCTTTCTTTTGACATCCATTTGCATAGTAAGTGGTTCTGTATTCCCTCGCGTTCCATCTGCAGGTGTCTGTAGGTCTGAAACGAGTCTCTTATAGGCAGCATTTAGATGGGTCTTGTTTTTTTTTTTCTTTAATCCACTCTGTCACTCTTTGTCTTTTGATTGTAGGATTTAGTCCATTCACATTCAAAGTAATTATTTTTTTTTAATATTTTATTTATTTGACAGAGAGAGATCACAAGTAGGCAGAGAGGCAGGCAGAGAGAGAGAGAGAGGAGGAAGCAGGCTCCCTGTCTAGCAGAGAGCCCAATGCGGGACTCGGTCCCAGGACCCTGAGATCATGACCTGAGCTGAAGGCAGAGGCTTAACCCCCTGAGCCACCCAGGCACCCCTCAAAGTAATTATTGATAGAAATGTATTTCTTGCCATTTTATTTGTTTTGTGATAATTTTTGTCATTTTTTCCCTAATCTTTTCTTCTCTTTCATGGTTTGCTGGTTTTCTTTAGTGATATACTTGGATTCATGTTTCTTTATTCCTTGCATATCTACTTGTGGTTTTTGATTTGTGGTTATCATTATGCTTTCATATAACATCTTCTGCATATAGCAGTCTATATTAAATTGATGATTGCTTCAGTTTAAATTCATTCTTTAAAGTTTCCTCTCCACCCACCCACCTTTAGGTATATAGTGTCATATTTTACATCCTTTTATTTTATGAATCCCTTGACTGATTTTTTGCAGAAGTACTTATTTTTCCTGTTTTTGTGTTTCCGACTTCATACTCTCAGCTATGGCCCCTTCTGGCCTGCAAAGTTCTTGGTGAAAAATCTTCTGATAGCCTTATGGGATTTCCATTGTACATAACTGTCTTCTTTTCTCTGCTACTTTTAAAGTTTTTTTCTTTATTTCTACTTTTTGCCATTTTGATTACTGTATGTCTTGGTGTGGGCCTCCTTTAGTTGATTTTGTTGGGGGATCTCTGTGCATCCTGAATCTGAATATCTGTTTTCTTCCCCAGATTAGGGAATTTTTCAGTTACTGCTTCTTCAAATAAATGTTCTGCCCCTCTCTCTCTCTCTTCCCCTTCTGGGATCCCTATCATGCAAATGTTATTATGCTTGATGAAGTCACTGAGTTCCCTAAATCTATTCTCATTTTGCATAATTCTTTTTCTCTCATGTGTTCAGCTTGATTACTTTCTAGTACTTCTTCTTCCAGTTCACTAATTTGTTCCTTTGCTTCTTCTAGCCTGTTATTTATTCCATCAAGTATTTTTTTATTTCATTTATTATACACTTCATCTCTGACTGGTTCTTTTTTATGTTTCTATCTCTCTCTTAAGGGTCTCACTGATGTTCTCTACTCTTTTTTATTTTATTTTATTTCTTTTCAGTATTCCAGAATTCATTGTTTATGCACCACACCCAGTGCTCTATGCAATAGTGCCTCCACAATACCCACCACCAGGCTCACCCAACCCCCCACCCCTCTCCCCTCCAAAACCCTCAGTTTGTTTCTCAGAGTCCACAGTTTCTCATGGTTTGTATCCCCCTCCGATTTCCCCCAACTCGCTTTTCCTCTCCATCTCCCAATGTCCTCCATGTTATTCCTTATGCTCCACAAGTAAGTGAAACCATATGATAATTGACTCTCTCTGCTTGACTTATTTCACTCTTTTCTCAAGGCCAGTGAGTATCTTTATGATCATTACTTTAAATTCTCTATCAAGGCATATTTCTTCTTTTAAAAAAATATTTACTTATTTGTGAGTGAGAGAGCACACGTAGGGGGAGCAGCAGAGGGAGAAGGAAAAGCAGGCTCTCCACCAAGCAGGGAACGTGACTCAGGACTTGACTCCAGGACCCTGGGATCACCTGAGCCGAAAGTAGATGCTTAACCCACTGAGCCACACTGGTGCCCCCAAAACAGATATTTCTTATATCCCTTTTGCTTAAGTCTCTTGCTGTGGTTTTGTCCTGTTCTTTCATTTGTGACACATTCCTCTGTCTCATTTTGCCTAACTCTCGTGTCTGTTTCTGTGTGGTAGCAAAGTCAGGTATGTCTCTTGTTCTTGAAGTAGTATGTGGATTTCTGCAAAACATGCACAAGTGGGGGAGGGGTGCAGTTTTAATAAGGTGCATCTGTCCTCTTGGGGGTGGGCAATATTGGCAAGGTTTGCACGGGTCTTCTGGGGGAGGGGATCCACAGCGTGGGGCCTAAGGCAGGCCTGGCTGGAGAGGGTGGGGCATCATATAAGCAAGTTAGATAGTAAATGCTGGTGCTCTGCTGGTTCCCACAGGTGGCTATGTGTTTATGATGAGGGGAAG
The DNA here is from genome assembly GCA_004024625.1 of Mellivora capensis. Taxonomy (NCBI): domain Eukaryota; kingdom Metazoa; phylum Chordata; class Mammalia; order Carnivora; family Mustelidae; genus Mellivora; species Mellivora capensis. Next base: position 65,071 of record PISX010005857.1, on the reverse strand, counting down.
AAGATGGAAATGATTCCTGCCAGTTCCTTTGTTCTTGGAGAAGTCCCTCAATAAACTCTGAAATTAGTAACTAACCCTTCCATAAACCCCATGCACCTTTAAAATTGCTGCTTCCAAGTCGTATCTCCATGGGCTGTTTGCACTACTGTCTCTTTAAGGGCAGGTGCTCAGCTTCCTCTTGCCCTCTGGGCTCTCTCAGAGCTAAGCCCCTTGATTTTTTAAAGTTCCAGGCTTTAAGTCCCACTGGGTGTAAGCACTCATGGAAATCCGAGGGACTGAATTTCATGAGTGCTTATATGAAATTCCGTCCCTCTGACTTTCAAAGCCAAGTGCTATGGGGATTTCTCTTCCCCTTGGAGCCTTCCTAGTGGAGACTTCCCAGTCTGTCTCCTGTCCCCTCTGCAGTTCCCTCCCTCCAGCAGTCAGATCTTTGGTGTTTAGGAGTCTTCACTCTTTCTACCCTCTTTGATGTAGCCTCTTTTCTACATTTAATTATGGAGTTTGGCCAATCTTTAGGTCCTTTTCTGGATTGTTTGCTCTGATGCAAGTGTTACCTAGTTATGTCTGTGGCACAAGATGAGTTTAGGGTCCTCCTCCCCTGGAAGTCCAAACAGATTATTTTCTAGTCACAAATGAAAATAACACTATACAATGGAGGTATCCAGTGGTCATGACAATAAATAAACAGTTAGGTTTCTAATGATAGTTCATCCACATAATATCTTCTAATGAGATTGAACATGCAAAACTTGACATCGCCTGTGATGTAATTTAGTAGGCAAAAATGTCTATTAGAATACATGAAGTTCAACAGATGGTACTGGGACAATTGAATATCCACAAACCAAAGAATGAATTTGGACTCTTTCCTCACACCATATACAAAAATGATTCAAAATGGACCAAAGACCTAGATTGAGCACTAGAATGGTAAAACTCTAAAAGGAAGCATAAGTGTAAATCCTTATGACTTAGGATTAAGCAATGAATTCTTAAATATAACTTCAAAACACAAACAATTTTTAAGAAAAATATTAATTAAAACTTCATTAAAATTAAAATTTTTTTTGTATCAAAGGTCGTTATGAAGAAAGTAAAAAGACAACATATAGAATGAAGGAAAATGTTTGTAAATCATATATCTGTTAAGGGTCTAATATCCAAAATATATAAAGAAACAACCCAATTTAAAAGGGGGCAAAGTACTCAAATGGACATCCCTCCAAAGAAGATATACAAATGACCAATAGGCACCTGAGAAAGTGTTCCATATTATTAATTATTAGGGAGATGCAAATCACAATGAAATACCACTTCACACCACTAAGATGAATATAATTTTTTTAAAGGGAAAATAACAAATGTTGGTGGGGATATGGAAAAATTGGAACCCTCATACATTGATGATAGGAATGTAAAATAGTACAGCTACTGTGGCAAACCATTTGTCAGTTTTTCAAAAAGTTAACAATATAGTTACCATATGAACCATCAGTTCCACTTCTAGATATATAGTCTAGATAAAAACCTTTGTTCGTTTAAAAAAAAATGTGTGCAGGAATTTTCATGTCAGCATTATTCATAATAGCCAAAAAGTAAAAACCATTCAGATGTCCATCAGCTAATAAATGGATAAACACAGTGTGGTAATGTAATATTATTTAGTGATTAAAAATGTAACAAGTACTGATACATGCTACAACATGAATGAACCTTGAGAACATTATGCTGTGTGAAAGAAGACAGATACAAAACCAAAAGATTGCATACTGTATGATTTCACTTATATTATGTGTCCAGAATAGATAAATTCATAGAAACAGAAAGTGGATTATGTTGTCAAAGGATGGGGGGAGAAAGGTATTGGGAGTTACTGGGTTTCTTTTTTGAGGTGATGGAAGTATTGGAATTAGGTAGTGGTGTTGGTTACACAATATTGTGAATATACTGACAGTCACTGAATTCAACACTTGAAAATTATTAATGTTATTATTAATTATTATACAATTCATATAATATATATTTATTTATATATTTATTTATAAATATATATTTATATAATATAATTTATATAATTATATATATTATATAATTATTAATGTTAATTAATGTTGGCTTTTATAATAAGTGAATTTTTATCTTAACCAAAATCTTTAAAAGATAATACACAGAGTTTTAGATGTGACTTCCATTTCACAGTAGATTCAGGCACTAGGGAAACAAGCTAAATGATGGCAGATGGGAGCAACAGAATAAACCCAGGACAATTGGACTGACCTTCAATAATAACATAAAAAGGGGACTGTGCTAGATATTGGACAGACATAGCAGAATACCCTAAGAAGTGTGTGCTTTAGTAGTAAGAATATAATGTTTTCACTGTTTTGTCTGTCAGTGTTTTATTATTTTCTGAGAAGCAGATGTACCACTTCTATAGTATATTTAAGGTTCTCACTTGAGGTTATATACCTAACCGGAGGGGACTAAAACAATTCAGAAAAAGACTGAAAAGTACAAGGTAGGACTCAGACTTAGATATTGGCTCCAAGGAATAAGTTCCAAATATCTGGGTTTGGAAATGAGCCTAATATCCATATGTGGGTGTAACATGAAGATTTTCTTATTCGTTCCTATATTTAAGTTTCTTTAAATATTTTCTCTCTCTCTCTCTCTCTCCCTCCCCTTTGCTCCTTTTCCCTCCCATCCTTCATTTTTGCCCTTTCCTATCTTTATGTTTCCTACCCATCTCCTTTTTGTTTTCTTGGTTTCTTTCTTTGGCCCTTGTCTGAGGGTCTGCATCTTCCCTTATCCGTTCCCTTGGAAGATGTTCTTTACTCAAGTAGAAAATAACAATTCTTAGGATGAGACCTTGGTTGCTCTGACATTGCTCACAGAAGAAGTTACTCCTTTCTAAGCACCGGCAAAGGAAGTCAGTGTTGCTTCCAACCTTAAAGACATCAAAGTTCGTAAGGGACTGTACTTCGGGAGATAGTGGGTGAAACTCCTGGCTCCGTCCATAGTTTGGATAATGGAACCATAAACATAGGGAGAGGAGATTGGGGAAATTGGACAAAGTGGATCCTTTATTCTTCTTATTTATTTCAAAGTACAAATGTTTGCAGCACTATGGCTAGAAGTGGATTAGATCGAGGGTTAGCTCCTGGCATTGTTTGATACCATAATTTATCTACAAACTGATTCAGTCTTTGAGAGCCTGTATGCTAGTTCAGGAGTCAAAGGTGGGAGTTAGAAAGACATGAAAGAACTCAGGAAGATTGATAACTTTGATAATTTTTTTTGTATTTGATAAATAACAAGGTATTTTATGAATTATAAGGTAAAAAGAAATTGTTTTATTATGAATGTATTGACTGATACATAGATTTTTTTAAAAATCTGTTTATTTAACTACATAATCATCTATAACTTGAGTTTTCCCAGGCCTTGCCAGCCTGTAGTATATACAAAGGGAGTTAAATTAAAGGTATATTTTGCATTGTTTAAAGTATATTTACCCCACTTGCTCATGTAGGACCTCAGATTCCTAAAAGATTTGCCCTAAAGAATTCTGAGAATCTCCACAGCGTCCAGTCAGCTATAATGAGCTGTTCTGCTGCTGCGTGTCTCTCCTGAGCTGGCAGCTGTGTCAGTGTTGCCTCATTCTTTGCTATACGCTGCCAATTTCCACCACTGCTTCTCTGGCCCACCACTGCTTCCTGTTCAGTGCCTGAGTCTCTGTGATGGTTAATTCATGTGTCAACGTGATTGAGCTAAAGGATACCCAAAGAACGAGTAAAACATTATTTCTAGATGTATCTCTGAAGGTGTATATGGAAGAGATTTGCATTTGAATTAGTAGACTGAGTAAAGAGCATCCACCCTTAGCAAAGTGGGACATCATCCAATCCATTGAGAGCTCCAGTAGAACAGAAAGGCAGAGGAAGGGCAAATTCATGCTCTCTCTTCTTAAGCTGGGCATCCATCCCCTGCTGCCTTTGGATACCTGAGTTCTTGGTTCTCAGGCCTTCAGACTCAGACCGAAGTATTCCATTGGCTTTCCTGGGTTCTGCAGCTTACAGATGGCAGACTGTGGGACTTCTCAGTCTCCATAACTGCATGAGACAATTCCTACAATAAACCCAAATCTTACAATAAATAAATAAATAAATAAGTATGTATGTATGTATGTAGGTATCCTATTCTGTTTCTCTGGAGAACACTGACTAATTCAGTTGTCTTCCCACAAGAGGCCAGATTTATACTTGATCTGGGGTGAAGTAGGGGAGGACACCTCTCTCTCTCTTACTTTACCCTCTTTTATGAGAAGGAGCTACCTATGCCTGAATGTCATACTGCAGTTGGTGAAAAAAACTCTTTTAGCTTTAATAGATAGAAATCTGAGTACCTTGGCCAGGGATATGTGGCTCAGAATCACGTCTTCCCTCATTACTCTTTTTTGCTGATTATATGTAAACATAGAAAAAATTAAATTAAAAATTAAAAAAATATAGTGAAAATAGACTAATAATTTGGCATATACTTAAATGTCTATATAAACATATATTTATAATTTTTATATACATGAAATCATATTTCATGAATTTATCTCAAAATAAAGATCTACTTATTTTTTTGCATGGTCATGTTGTATTCTGTTGTTGAATGTACCATAACTTGTTTAGCCAGATCCCTTTTAATGGCCTTCTATATTGTTTTTAGTTGCCTAATATAAACAATGCTGTTTTAAACATCTTGTACATGTACTGACTAGTTCCTTAGGAGAAATTCTTTGAAGAATCGGTGAATCAGTGGTGAATAAACATTATCATTTTGATGGATACAAGGGAGAATTATCTAAAGTTTGTACCAGTGTGGAAGACAGGTAGGAAGGTCTGAGGCCTTCTGTCAGATGTATATAAGGCTATTTTCCCTCACCTTCACTAGATAATGTCCATATTACCACTTTTTAAAAATCTTTGCCAGTCTGAAAGGTTTAAAAAATGATTCTTCATTCTTTCTTTAATTTGAATTTTTAAAAAAATTTTAGTGAATATTCCAAATATGTTAATTCTGTAATTTGCCTGTTCATATATTTTGCCCATTTAGATTGGGGTGTTCAATTTTTAATTGATTGTCAATGTATATTTATATATAAAATACTAACAAATATGCCAATATTTAATAAATTTATATATTAATTTCCCCCATAATTTCCTTGCTGAAGGTAGACTTTCTTTTTTTTTTTTTTAAGATTTTATTTATTTATTTATTTATTTGACAGAGAGAGAGAGAGATCACAAGCAGGAGGAGAGGCAGGAAGAGAGGGGGAGAAGCAGGCTCCCCACCCAGCAGAGAGACTGATGCGGGGCTCGATCCCAGGACCTTGAGATCATGACCTGAGCCGAAGGCAGAGGCTTAACCCACTGAGCCACCCGGGCGCCCCAAAAGTAGACTTTCTCTAAGAAGCTCTTATTTCCCTTGAGCAGACTTCACTTGGACCATCCTCACCAAATTTTTTTTATTGAAGTATAGTTGACACACAATATTACATTAGTTTTAGGTGTACAACATATTAGTTTGACAAGTTAATACATTATGCTATGCTCACCACAAGTTTAGCTACCATCTGTCACCATATAACACCATTACTATATCATTGACTATATTCCCTATGCTGTGCCTTTGATTCCCATGACTTACTCGTTCCACAGCTGGAAATCTGTATCTCTCATTTGTCTTCACCCATTTTCCCCATCTGCTCTCTCCCTTCCCTTCTGGCAACCATCAGTTCATTCTCTATATTTACAGATCTATTTTTCTTTTCGTTTGTTTTGTTTTTTAGATTCCACATATATGTGAAATCCTACAGTGTTTTGCATTCTCTGACTTATTTCACTTAGCCTAATGCCCTCTGGGTCCATTCCTGTCGTCACAAATGGTAAGAGCTCATTCTTTTTATTGTCAAGTAATATTCCATTGTATATACAGTACATATTTTTTATCCATTCTTTTATCAGTGGACACTTGTGTTGCTTCCATGTCTCAGTTATTGTAAATAATGCTGCAATAGCATAGGGTTGCCTAAATCTTTTCTAATTAGTGTTTTCATTTTCTTTGGGTAAACACCCAGTAGGGGGATACTCACCCAGTAGTACAACTTTGGGTAAACACCCAGTAGTGGGAACATATAGTATTTCTATTTTTAACTTTTTGAGGAAACTCCATACTGAGAAACCTCCACAGTGGCTGCACCAATTTACACTCCCAACAATATTTCCAGAAGAATTCCTTTTTCTCCACATCCTCACCAACACTTATTTCTTGTCTTTTTTTATTCTAGCCATTCTGACAGGTATAAGGTGGTATCTCATTGTGGTTTTCATTTATAGTTCCCTGACAATTAGTGATATTAAGTATATTTTCATGTATCTCTTTGCAATTTTACATCTTCTTTGGAAAAATGTCTATTTGGGTCATCAGCCCATTTTTATTTGGGGTTGGTTTTTGTGGGTTTTGTTTGGTTTTGGTGTTGAGTTGTATAAGTAAGACTTTTATATATTTTGGTTATTAACCCCTTATTGGATATATTATTTGCAAATATCTTCTCCCATTCAGTAGGTTACCTTTTTGTTTTCTTGATGGTTTCCTTCACTGCAAAAAAAGCTTTTTATCTTGTGTAGTCCTGATAGTTTGTTTTTGCTTTTGTTTCCGTTGCCTGGGGAGACATATGTAGAATATTGTTGTTAAGGCCAATATCAAAGAAATTACTGCCTTAGTTTTCTTCTAGGAGTTTTATGGTTTCAAGTTTCATGTGTAGATGTTTAATTCATTTTAAATTTATTTGTGTGTGTGATGTAAGAAAGTGCTTCAGTTTCATTTTTTTTTATATAGCTGTTTAGTCTACTCAGCAGCATTTATTGAAGAGGCTATCTTTCTTGCCTTGTATACTCTTGTCTCATTTATTGTATATTAAATGACCATATAATCATGGGTTTATTTCTGGGGTTTCTATTCTGTGCAATGATCTATGTGTCTATTTTTGTGCCAGTAACCTACTGTTTTGATTACTACAGCTTTATAATGTGTCTTGAATCTGAAATTGTGATACTTCTAGCTTTGTCCTTCTTTCTTAAGATTGCTTTGGTATTCATAGTCTTCTGTGGTTCCATCCAAATTTAATATTATTTGTTCTAGTTCTGTGAAATATGCTATTGGTATTTTGATAGAGATTGTATTATATCTGTAGATTGCTTTGGATTTTAACAATATTAATTTTTCCAGTCTATAAGCATAGTACATCTTTCCACCTGTGTGTGTTGTCTTCAGTTTCTTTCACCACTGTTTTATAGTTTTCACAGTACAAGCCCCTTAGTTTTTTGGCTAAGTTTATTCCCAAGTGTTTCATTATTTTTGGTGTAACTGTAAATGGAATTATTTCTTAATTTCTCTTTCTGCTACTGTTATTAGGGCACAGAAATACAATTAATTTCTGCATATTAATTTTGTATCCTGCAACTTTACTGAAGTCATTTATTACTCTTAATAGGTTTATGTGGAGTTTTTAGGATTTTCTATGTATAATATCATATCATGTGCAAATACTGACAGTTTAACTTCCTTCTTACTAATATGGATGCCTTTTTTTTCCTGTCCATTTGCCATAAACTAGGACTTCCAGTAGTATAATGAATAAAAGTGGTGAGAGTGGACATCCTTGTCTTGTTCCTAATATTAGATGAAAGGCTCAGTTTTCACCATTGAATATGATGCTGTGGGTTTCAAATATGGACTTTATTATGTTGAAATCTGTTCCCTCTGACTCTACTTTGTTGAGAGTTTTTATCATTAATGGATGTTGAGTATTCTGAAATGATTTTCCTTCATCTATTTAGATGACCATATGATTTTTACCCTTTGTTTTGTTAATGTGGTATATCACAATGATTTGCAAATATTGAATCACCCTTGCATCCCTGGAGTAAATCCCATTTGATCGTGGTGAATCATCCTTTTAATGTATTGTTGAATGTAGTTTGCTAATATTTTGTTGAGGCTTTTTAATCTATGTTTATCAGGGATAATGCCTTGTAGATTTTGTGTGTGTGGTGGTTTTGTCTGTTTTTTGTGTCAGGATAATACTGGTTTTATATAATGTATTTAGAAGATTTACTCCTTCTTCTATTTTTTGGAGTAATTTGAGGAGAAAAACTATTAACTCTTCTTTAAATGTTTGGTGGAATCCACCTGTCAATCCATCTAGTCCTGGACTTTTGTTTGTTGGTAGTTTTTTTATTACCATTCAGTTTTGTTATTAGTAGTTAGTCTGTCCAGATTTTCTGGTTCTGATTCAGTTTTAGGAGATTGTATATTTCTAGAAATTTATCCATTTCTTCTACTTTGTCCCATTTGTTGGCATAGGCCATCATCACCAATTTAATAGTCATTTTAATATATGCCTAAATTTCTTTGGAATCCTTGCTGGATAGCTATTTGGTAGAATATGTCAATAAAATATGTACTTAATAAAGTTACATTTATTTGAGATGAAAATTACAGTATAGTTTGTGGTCTAATGGAAAAGTAAACATTGAAAATAAGCAGAGTGTGAGATGTAGGGTAACAGCAAAATCAATTTAGAAGGCTTGCACACATATATATAAATTTATTAACCTAAGGCAAGAAGTTCAGACAATCCTTGGCAAGATTTTCAAAAAGAAAAAAAAAACATACTGTCTCCCTCCCATTCTAACACTCCTTTGATTGCATCTGAGCTCCCTACCCACCCACATATTACAGTAGTTCTTAAAATGGCTGTACATTGAGATGATCTGGGAAACTTTGAAAACTACTCATACCTGACCCCTACACCAGAAGTTCTGAACTAATTGGTTTGTGATTGGGTTGTTTTTAAAGCTCCCCAGGTGGTTCTAATATTCAACCAGGGACTAAGCACTGTACCTGGCCTTGGGAGTAATTTAAGCCTAGACTGAAGAATTAAAATGACTTCTGGCGCCGAGTGCCCTGACTTTGCTGGTTCTTAACTCATTGTTCAATTCCAAAAACTGGATTTCTGCATTTTCCCAACACTAAGTGCCCCACCTTATTCTTTCTTCCCTTCTTTGTTCCTTCCTTCATACCATGCTTCCCTGCTTCCTAATCTCTTTCCTTCCTTCTTTCCTTCTTACTTTCTTATGGAATCCTGACTCCTTGTGTCTATGGGTACTACTATTACATAATTTCTTTTCTGCATTTTCACAAATTACTTATTCTTAGATCATTTCACACATGTACTTCCTGGGACTACTCCGATACTAAACCCTAATTTGGGTTACTTCCTGTTGCTTTTCGCTATACTTTGTATATCATGTTCTACCCAGATAGTTATTCATTTGTTTGCAGCTATATTCTTCATCATAAGGTTTGAACTGTCCCTAGGGGAAGTGGCCTACCCAGACCTTTGCCAGTTCTCCTTCTCCTCCTAATGTGCAAATAATTTTTCTCAGCTTGATGGTGTCATTTTATAAGATTTGTAGTTAACGTTGTCAGAGGAGTATAGGAGAAACTTCCCAGGCCAATGGAAGTTATGAAAGGTACCTCTTTAAAAGCAAATTGGGAGAGGGGTTCCCTAGATGGCTCAGGAGGTTGAGCAGCGGACTCTTAATTTTGGCTCAGGTCATGATCTCAGGGTCCTGAGATCAAGCCCGGAGTTGGGTTCTGCATTCAGTGGGGAGTTTGAAAAGTCTCTCTTTTCCTCTCTTTTCCCCTTCCCCCACTCACATGCATGCTCTTTCTCTCTCTCTCTCTCAAACAAATAAATAAATCTTTAAAAAAATAAATTGGGGATTGAGACTTCCAGAATGAGGAGCTCTGCAAATTTTCTCCCCAACAAAACAACTATGTAATTAGAGAAAATTACTTTTTAAAAATCATCTAATATCTCTTGAAAATTTCCTAAAGCAGAACCTTTTTTTAAAATTAAATTAAAAATTTTTTTCAGTGTTCCAAAATTCATTGTTTATGCACTGCACCCAGTGCTCCATGCAATATGTGCCCTCCATAATACCCACTACTAGGCTCACCCAACCCCTCACCCCCATCCCCTCCAAAATCCTCAGTTTGTTTCTCAGCTTGGTAAGCCCCAAATACTGGGGCCTTGCTTACTCCTTCCCCAGGTGCTTGAACCACTCCTAGAGAGGTTCCACATTGTCAAAGGCAAGTTGAGAAGATCAGAGGCTACCATCCCTCACTTCCAGCATATGCATGTATTGCCGGGTGTCATTCTGGGAGAATCAGGCTATTGTCCCTGCTCCCAGCTCCTGTACTATGATTCAGAGAGTCTGTTCCTGAGAAGGGACAGGCCAGAAGGACAAAGGGCGCCACACCTCTGCCTGAGGGGACTGAGTTTATCTGGAACAAAATGTAGAAATTCCATGCTTAAGGGTATTGTCCAAAACAAAGAAGATTTTTGTGGAGAACAATTGAAAGGATGCTGTTAGCCCCATGACACTGGTATTAACAAGAAAACACAATAGCTATAAATAATAGCACAAAAAGGGGTGGGGCATGAAGCTATCTAGTAGTAATGACAGTACATTTCCATATTAACTAGAATCAGTTTAGTAAAAATCTGAAGTAGATTTTAAGAACTATATTGTAATCTGTAGAATACCCACTAAGAAAATAACTCAAAAATATAATTTAAAAAATCATTAAAAGAATTAAAATGTTACATTATAAAAATATCAGCTTAATATGAAAGATAACAATAAAGAGGAAGATAGGAATAGAAAAACATCCGAAATTTAAAAAAAGAAAGGACAGTGGTAGATATGAATCTAAACATATCTCACACGAAATATAAGCATACAGATCATGAATGTGAATGAGTCTATAGAACATTCTACCTAACAACAGAATTTTCCTTCCTTAAGTGCACTTGGAAGATTTTCTAGGATAGACCATATGGTAGGCCATAAAATAAGACTCAATAAACTTAGAAGGATTGAAATCATACAAAGTATATTCTCCAACCAAAATGGAATGGAACTAGAAATTAGGAATCAATAGCAAGGAAATTTGGGAAGTTCACAAATATGTGGAAACTAAACAACACACTCTTAAATAACCAATGGGTCAAGAAAGAAATCACAAGGGTAGTTAGAAAATACCTTGAGAACAATGAAGATGAAACTATGAATAATGATATGCCAACAAATTAGGTAGCTTAGATGAAAGGAAAAGACACAAACTGCTGAAACTGTCTCAAATAGAAACTGAAAATCTGAATAGAGCTATAAGAAGAGATTGCATTAGTTATCAAAAAACTTGCCACAAAGAAAAGTTCAGAACCAGGTAACTTTGCTGGGAAGTACTACCAAACATTTATAGAAGAATTAATGCCAATCCTTCATATACACTTCCAAAAAAGAAAGATGAGGGAATATATCCCAAATAATTCTATGAAGCCAGTTTTAGCCTAATACCAAACACAGATGAAGATACTACACAAAAAAGAAACTGCTTATCAATATTCTTTATGGATATAATCACTAAAGTCCTCAACAAAATACCAACAAACCAAATCCAGTGACATATAAAAATAATTACACCCTATAACCAAGTGGGATTTATCTTAGATGTGGTTGGTTTAACACCTGAATATCAATTAGTGTAATACATGATAGCAATAGAATGAAGGACAAAGATTAATCATCTCAATAGATGCAGAAAAGGCATTTTACAAAACCAGCATCTTTCAGTGATAAAGTTGGAATAGAAGGGAATGTCCTCTACCTGATAAAGGGCTTGCACAAAACCCTACAGCTAGTATCACACTAAGATTTGGAAAAAGACAAGGATGTCCACTCTTGCCACTTACATTGCACATTGTACTAGAGGTTCCATACAAAGCAATTAGGCAAGAAAAAGAAATAAAATACACCCAGATTGGATAGGAAGAAGTTAAACTATCTCTATTTGCAAATCACATAATCTTAAGTGTAGAAAATCCAATGGAATCCATTAATAGACTATGAGAATTAATGAGTTTAATAGCTACATTCTTCCAGTAATAATTCCCTGACATGAAGAGAGTGTCCAAAGATTGAATTCAGTACTGATCCTAACTACCCAGAGTTAGTACAAACCCCACAAGTAAACAGCTCACTCCCACAGGACTTCCCTCACTTTAAACACCAGCCCTACATGGGGGCTTCAGACTACCCACACTTCTGCCCAAAAGACTAAAATTTGGGGGTTACCATGACCCTGCACTGAGGTTTCCTAATTTGCTAAAACAATTCACAGAACTCAGGAAAGCAGTATACTTATAATTATACTTTTCTTATAAAGGGTATAACTTAGGAACAGACAAATGGAAAATACTCATTAGACAAAATATGGAAGTGGGACAAAGAACTTTCATGCTCTCTCCAGGAGGATGACCTGCCCAGCACATCAATGTTTTTATGAATCTAGAATCTTCCCAGATCTCATTATTCAAGAATTTTTATTGAGGTTTCATTATAGGCATGATTGATTAAATCATAGTCCACATGATTGAACTCAATGACCAACCCCCACCTCCTTTCTCCAGAGACTGGGGGGTGGGGCTGAAAGTTCCAATCTTCCTATTATGTGTGTGGCCATCTCCTTCCTTGAAACTATCTGAGGACCCACCATGAGTCATCTTGTTATCATGCTTTCAGATATTATTATGAATAACAAAAGACACTCCTATCACTCAGGAAATTCTAAGAGTTTTTGAGCTCTGTACCAGGAACCAGGAACAAAGACCAAATACATAACATATATTTTTATTATATCCACATAAGTAATCCATTCAAAGATCATTAGAATTAAATAAGTTTGGTAAAGTCGCAGGATACAAGATTTGTATTAAAAATTAATTTAATTTCTGTATAGTAGAAAACATAATCTGAAAATGAAATTAATAAAACAATGCCACTTACAATAACATCAATAACAATAAAATACGTATAAATTTAAAAAAAATAAGTGCAAGCCTTGTACACTGGAAAATGCAAAAGCTTGATGAAAGAAATTAAGGAAAATCTAGAATAAATATAGACATTTCATTTTCCTGGATCATAAAACGTATTGTTAAAGTGGAGTACTCTCCAAATTATCCACAGATTCAGTGAAATCTCTGTCAAAAGCCCAATTAGATTTTGTGCAGAAACTGATAGTGTGATCCTAAAACTCATATGGAAATCTAAGAAACCCATAATAGCAATCTTAAGAAAGAAGAATAAAAATAGAGGACATACTACAAGGCTACAGTAATCAAGACAATATGGCATAAAAATACAAATATAGATCATTGCAATAGAAATGGGAGGTGAAATTAATCTTTACATTGCGGTTAATTCATTTTTTATAAGAATGTCAAGACAATTAAATGGGGGAAAGAATAGCTTTTTCATCAAATGCACTGGCACTACTAGATATCACAAGTAAAAGAAAGAGGTTGGGCTCCTACCTCACACCATATATGAAAATTAACTCAGAATGAAAACTAAAATTAAATGCTAAGACTATAAAATGCTTAGGACAAAACACAGGAAAAATCTTAGGACCCTTGGATTTATATATAGATTTCTTATAAATGACTCCAAAAGCACAAGCAACAAAAGATAAACTGAATTTCATTGAAATTAAAATCTTTTCTACATGAATGGATACTATCAAGAAAGTGAAAAGACCTACAAAATGGGAGAAATCTTTGCAAATCATATACCTAATAAATCTTTGCAAATCATATACCAGTCTTATATCCGGAATTTATAAAGTACTCCTAAAACTCAACAATAAGAAGATAAATAATCCAGTTTTTTAAATTAACTAAGGATTTGAGCAGACATTTCTCCAAAGAAGATACACAAATGGCAAATAAGCACATAGAAAGACATTCAATATTACTAGTCGTAGAAAAATGAAAATCAAAACCGCAATTAAACGTACTTTTAGACCTATGAGTATGGTTGAATTGTGCCTCCCTAAAATTCTATGTTGAAGTCCCAACGCCAGAATATGACCTTATTGGAAAGTAGGGTCAATGTAGATGTAGTTTAGATGAGATCTAGAATAGGGTGGCCCCAAATCCAATATGGCTAATGGTCTATAGAAAGTGGAAATTTAGACACAGACATGTACACTGGGAAAACACCATGTGAAAAATAGATATATATTTCCACTAGCCAAGGAACTACCAGAAGCTAGAAGAAAAGATAATTCCCCTAGGCTCTTCAGATGGAACATGATCCTGTGGACACCTTGATCTTGAAATTCTAGCCTCCGGAACTGTGGGAGAATTTCTGTTTTAGCCACTCAGTTTGTAGTACTTTGTTACAGCAAGCCTAGCAAAACATTACATCTGGGTATAATAAAAACATCAACAATTATAAATGTTGGTGAGTTTGTGAAATATGAAGTGAAATCTGGAGAAATAATTTAACATCCCTCAGAATGTTAAACATACAGCTACCATCTGATTTGGCAATTCCTCTTTTAGATATATACCCAACAGAACTGAAAAAGGGTGTTGTTGTTGGTGTTGGTATTGGTGTAGATGTTGGTGTTGGTGTTGGGAGGGGCAGAGGGCAAGGGAGAGAGAGAGAATCCCAAGCAGGCTCCACACTCAGCACAAGCCTGATGTGGAGCTCAATCTAACAACCCTGAGAGATCATGACCTGAGTGAAGATCAAGAGTTGGACACTTAACCAACTGAGCCACCCAGATGCCCCTGAAAATGTATATATAAACAAATACCTATACTTGTGTGTTCATAGCAGCATTATTCAAAATAGCCAAAAGATGGAAATAAGCCAAGCGTTCATCAAATGATGGGTGAATAAACAAAATGTGGTATATCCATCCAATGGGATGTTATTCAGCCATAGAAATGAAGTATTGATGCATGCTACAACATGGATAAACCTTGAAGATGTTATACTAAGTGAAAGAAGCTGGTTATAAAAGGCCACATACTGAATGATTCTATATGATATGCCCAGAACAGGCAAATCTATAGAAACAAAAAGCAAATTTGTAGTTTCATAGGACATGGTAGTGGGTGGTAGGGTTGGGGGCATAGGATGTGTTGGGAAGGAATGGGGTATGACTTAATGAACATAGGATTTTCTTCTGAGATGTTGCAAATGTTATAAAGTTAGATTGTGGTGATTCTTGCATAATTTTGTGGATACACTAAAAAACATTGAATTGTATTTTAAATGGCTGAATTTTATGATATGTGAACTATACTTCAATAAAGACATTTTTAAAAAGATAGACCCTGAACGTGACTTATCCACTTGATCCCTCCCTGCAATCCTGACGTATAGAAACCAAAAGAGAGTATAAAATAATGTTGATTAAAAAAAGAAAAGAAAAGAAAAGAAAGCTAATTAGAAAACTCCCAAGACATTCTAGTTATAAGAGGTCTGAATTATGTAGATATATGCATGGCAGTGGCATTCTGTTACAACAACATTATTGTTCTTGATATTTTGGAAAATACTGTGTGTTAGCAAAACAAATAGTTTGCGCTTCAGTCAGGTTTTGTGAGTGCACAACTCTAGTTCTTGGAACCCTTTGTAAGTGCTAACAGTATTCAATCTGATTGACCCTGGGTCAGCCCTTTGACTTCTGTGGACCTCCTCATTCTGTATGAGGGGGAGGTATCCTAGATAACCTCTGAGACCTCCTCTTATCCCAAATTTCTTGTGTCCCATTCATCACTCTAAGAAATGAGACAACAGCAGGAGAACTGGAGGACACTAGAATCCCCTGGGGGAAACATGTTATAAATGATACTAGGTCCCACCGCCAGGAATCCTATTGGCACTGGTGAGCCCCAGGAACTGACCTTTTACAGAAGCATGCCAAGCAATTGAGAAATACTGGTAGGCTCTGGAAACTAGTCACCCACAAGAAATCAGGGACCCTTTTCCCTTCTGTGCCTATGAGCTAAGATAGACACCTCAGTTGCCATCTGTTACTTCTATCTATAAACCTCTTTATTTAATCTTTTTAAAGTTAGTTAATATCACCATTATTTTGCTTATTTTTATTTGCCAAACATATGGAGTGGATGGTTGGGATATTAAAAGATTCTACTAATTCCACTTAAGCCCTATAAGTATTACTAATCAAGAAATAGCTACAATTTTATTTTTCACCTGTGAATGGGATTCATGGGAGACCAAGGAGGTAGTATGTTGGTTACATGGGTTTGTAGTCTGTTATGTGACATTATAGTTCTCCTTCCTCTGGACAGAAATTTATACTCCCTGGGATGGGGTGGGAGGTACAGCACTTTGAACAGAGATGTCATAGAAAGGGTTAAAAGGAAGTGGGTGTGGATACCGGTGATAAGACTTCCATTGACTAAAATAGCTTTCAGGCCTTACCGGTAGCTTTGCTCAGATGCCAGAAAAAGGATAATGCCTTACCAAGAGCCACTGACCTACCTTAAAATGAGATTCAGCTTCATCTGAACCATCCTTCCTATCCAAAGAGAAGGGATTCAAGTTCTTACAGTCTACCTTTAGACCCTTAAACAATAACCGACATGGTCTTTACTGTGCTCAAGCACTGTTCCAAGAGCTTTGGCTGCACAAACTCAGTTAATCTTCACCATAGGTTGACAGATCATCATTTCTATTTTAAACATGAAGAGATTGAGACAGAGAGGCTAACTAGATTATAAAGATTACGAAACTCCAAGACTGGAGAGAGGGATATGAATCCAAGAAACAAGGCTCCAGAGTCTCTGAGGCTTAAACATTAAACCTTGTTTAGTGAAGCCTTGTTCACCAGAGTTAACTAGGGAACAGAATACAGTGTGCTTGCCGTTCCTGAATTAATGAAATCTTTAGCAGCAGGATAATATTTTGCAAATTTGTCTTTAATGAGAAGAGCTTAAGGTTTAACTGGTAAAGCATAATGCTAAGTTTGATCTATTAACTGAGACATTGTTCTTTGAAGAATAAAGAGATAACTCGAATTCTATTAAGAGTGAGTGACTTTGAAGAACTTCTTGTAATCAAATATTTTTCTCATCATTATGTGTCAGAAAATGACCCTTAATTAAATATTGATTTTTAGAAAAATATATTTACACTAACCTAAACACTCCAAGTTTGAATTCTATACCCCTCCATTCCTACTTAGGAGCTCAAGAGCTTCATAATTGACCCAATTGTAGAAAGTGAATCCAAAGGACTAGACTTTTGTTGGCATTGAAATTACTACATACCAATAGTAAGAAACCTTTTTCAGGGGTGCCTGCGTGGCTCAGTGGGTTAGAGCCTCTGCCTTTGGCTCAGGTCGTGATCTCAGGGTTCTGGGATGGAGCCCTGCATCGGGCTCTCTGCTCAGCGGGGAGCCTGCTTCCCCACCTCTCTCTGCCTGCCTCTCTGCCTACTTGTGTTGTGATCTGCCTACTTGTGATCTCTCTGTCAAATAAAAAAAAGAAAAAAAAAAAAAGAAAAGAAACCTTTTTCACCTGGTGCTTTTCATTCAGGGACTTCTAGGGATGAGCAAATTGTTGGACAAAAGGATGTAGTCCATCAAAAAAATTTTATGTTGCTTTTCAATACTTCAGTTTTGGATGGACCCAGTCATTCAGTAGGTATTCTTTAAACACCTACTCTGCAGAGAGCAATATAATAGCCATTGGAAGGACATGAAGATGAATCTTGTCTCCTAGGAGCTCATTGTCAAGTATGGGAGACAAGATTAAAAACTACAAAACAAGACACAAGAGTAGATGATGGTACAGAGTAATACTACTGGTGACCATCATTGTTCCAAGGGGGATGTAGGTTGGGAAGAAAAACTTTTAGTTCAACTCGAAAGGACACTGAAGGTAGTATAGGATTGGGACATGTAGAGTTGAGGAGAAAGACTGAACCCTTTTAACTGAATCCTGGGAGTGGTTTGAAATTTCTAACAATAAGTGGTTATAAAGCAGGGACTTTGTGTCTTACGTGATCACATATTCCCATGCCAGGCACAAACTGAAATGAGAGAGGGTGGAAGGATGGCAGGAAGGACAGAAGGAAGAGAGAGCCAGTCATTCTTATCTCTAGGGGAAAAGGACAGAAGTGCCAACTGACCTCTGCTTGATCACTCTGGTGACCTCACTGGGTTACAAACTCTCAAGTTCTGCACTTCATTTAGGATGGAATATGGTCACCTCTGATGAATGACAAGAGAATGCATGCAAATGATTAACAAATTACCTTTCCATTGTGAACTGATACTACATCCTCAACTAGGAGAATAGTGTCAAATACATGTGGGTGTAAAATTAAACAATAAGATTGTTGAAATGACAAAACTATTATCTTGAAAACATTGAAATAAATTATAATATAATAATAATATTTGAATAATACTCAAATAATGAGGTGTTGAAAAAGTAATGGGATCAATAATGGAAACAGAACATACTTAGATTAATTAAATATAGCCATGTTCTTTCAAAATGCCTTCCTTTTGCTCTTCTTAGAAGATCGTGACATGTTGTGTTCACAGATCTGTCCTGGGAAACCAATATCCAAACCTAATATGGCCACCCAAACAACCAAGAACTGCCTTTTATTCTCCCCCCATTTAATCAAAAGGGCAAACCCCTTGATTGAAAGCACTGTAGTGAATTAAAAACTAATCTTCTTTCTTTAACTAAGGCATTGCTTTTTGAAAATTTTTTATTGGAAATGGTGAGTACTTTCTCTGAAAGTAATTTGTCCTCACTAATTTGTTTTAACCTACAGAAAACAGTCATTTCTTTATTTTCTCACTTTTGTTGCTTGTTTTTGCCAAATGCTTTCTCTTGGCCGTTCCCAATCCTCTGTGCAGACATTTTTCAGCTCTCTGAAAGCTGAGACGAGATCAGTCCCTGACTTTTCCCCTCCCTTTGCAAATAGAACCAGAAAAGCATCTTTACACATGCCATTCTGGTCTCAGCATTTCCAGTGTTAGCATAGAAGCAAAAGGGGTAAGAGGTTGGCTGATGAAAATATGGATTTTTTTGGTTGATTTACCACAAATTAGAATACCTTTACACACCAAGTGCCACCCTGGAGGCAATCAGGCACTTATTTGTTGACCTGTGCATTATCCGGCACATTTTCCTGGGTGAGAAATTGTCTCTTTGCCAGCATGGACACTTCCAGGTAAAAATGCATGGCAATTTAACTGGTGTGATTTGAGAAACTATGAGATGTTTCCTACACCTAAGTTTATTTTCCTCTCCCACCTCTTATACTGCCTGAGACAGCATCGTTATAGACTTATTCTATGAATTAACAAGCATATGAACCAATCCCCACAAGAGTTATGGCACATTGTAAGAGTGTCTGTACTCTTTGGCTTCATTTTAGCTTATCAGTTCTTAGTTACTCCCTGGTAACTTTCCAAGCTACAGGCACTTTGGAAACTCGAGTTTTTATGAATGGGTACTGGAGACACTGTCCATTACTGCAAATGTGGGTGAGGTACTGTACTGGACTAGGAAAAGAGAAAGAGAGCCTATAGCCATTGTATTAGTTTTCTAGAACTGCAGTAACAAAATATTCACTAACTGAGTGGCTTAGAACAAAAAGATATTAGTCTCACAGTTTCGGAAGACAGAGTTCACAATCAAGGTGTTGACAAGACCAAGAAGTCTTCAAAAGGTGCTGGGGGTGCATCTGTTCCAGTCCCTCTTCTAGCTTCTGGTGTATCCTCAGGTGTTCCTTGGATTATACGTGCCTGTCTTCTCCCTATGTCTCTCCATATTATCTTCCCTTTGTATCACTATGTCCAAATTTCCAATTTTCATAAGGTTGCCAGTCATATTGGATTAGGGCCTAACTTGATGACTTCATTTTACTTGATTACTGCTATAAAGCTCCTATCGTCACAAATTAGGTCACATTCATATGAATCTGGGGGAGGACACAATTCACTCTATAATGGAGGTGTGTGTATGTGCTGGACAGGGGTCTGAGGAAGAAAGCATATAAGGCACTTGAAAATGGAACTCATCTAATTCACATTATGCCCTGGGCTGGCCCTGCCTATTTAGTGACTTTGTGCAATAAGAAGTCTTGGCTAGTTCGGGTGTGACTCCTGGAATCCAAAAAAGTTGGCTGATAGGGATACTCAGCTGAATTTCATAACTAAGAGAGTCAAGTAACGGTAATGTTCAGAGCAAGCGGGAAGTCAAGAATCTAGGCAGGTAAGTAAGACAAGGATAGAGAAACAGGCTCTTAGAAGCCATGGTGGTAAGAGATGAGATACCCAAAGAAGCATTTTTTTCCCTCAACTTTTATTATGAAAATGTTCATGTATACTGAGAACTTGAAAGAATTATATAAGGAACACCCATATACCCAACACCTAGAGTCTATGATTAACATTTTTGTGTATTTATTTTATCACATATCTTTTTAATCATGTCTTTTTATTTTCTGTATTCCCGATGTTTGGGCATCTAGGATCTTGCCTCGTTGACCCCGGAGAGACTACCACTCTCAGCGCTACCCAGCTCCTAGAGACAATAAGTGATTTGCCTGCAAGAGTGTCTTTCTTTTTTTTTTTTTTTAAAGATTTTATTTATTTATTTGACAGAGATCACAGTAGACAGAGAGGCAGGCAGAGAGAGAGAGAGGGAAGCAGGCTCCTTGTTGAGCAGAGAGCCCGATGCGGGGCTGATCCCAGGACCCTGAGATCATGACCTGAGCCGAAGGCAGCGACTTAACCCACTGAGCCACCCAGGCGCCCCAAGAGTGTCTTTCTTTTGCTAACTAATCAATCCAGAGCCCACATCCCCACTGTCCCTCTAAGGGGCTTTCATACTCAGGGCCACTATTTGTTGTAATCAGCCCAAAGCCAGGTATCTGAGAGAGCTCTGTACCTCAGAACCTGCTGAAATTACTCAAACTAGCCAGTCCTAAACCTGTTTAGCCTGCCTTACCTTTCCTTCCCATGGAAGCCACAGTAAAATCTCTTGCCCACATTTCCCCCAGGCTTTCTTTGCCTTCTAACCAGCCCAGGTATTATTCCATGTTCCTTCTGTGGCATGGGTGTCTCTCCCTCTTGGGAACTGCGAGGAACAAGCGATCTTTTTAGTGGCAGCCATTTCTTGACCTATCGACCTCACCATTCCTGAATAATAATAATAAAAATCCTAAATTTTAAAATACCATCCATTAACAATTGTTGCATTTTGTTTTAATCATCTTTATTGAAATATAATTTACCTTCAATAAAATTCACCCATTTTAAGCATACAGTTGAGTTTTGTAAAACAAACAAACAAACAAGAAAACCTGTTAAAAACTACCACCACTTTCACAATACAGAACATTTAAGTTACCTAAAAAAATTTCCTCATATCCCTTTATAGCCAATCCCATTCTCCCCATCTACCCCTGGAAACCACTGATCAATTTTCCATCGCTGTAGTTTTGCCTTTTCTAGAAGTTCATATACCTTGTATGTGATCTTTTCTGCCTGGCTTTTTACAATGAACATAATTACACTTTTGAGATTAACTGATTTTATTGCTTATATCAATAGTTTATTCCTCTTTATTGCTGTGTAGTATACCATTGTATGGCTATGCCACAATTTATTTATCCATTCACCAGTTAATGAGGATTTGGATTGCTTCTAGTTTGGGGCTATTCTGAATAAAGCTACTATGAGCATTAAAGTACAAATCTTTGTATGGAACATATTTTTTCTTTTATCTTGAGTAGATACCTAAGAGTAAGATTTCTAGCTCATATATTAAGAGCATATTTAGGGGCACCTGGGTGGCTCAGTGGGTTAAGCCTCTGCCTTCGGCTTGGGTCATGATCCTAGGGTCCTGGGATCGAGCCCCGCATCAGGCTCTCTGCTCAGCAGGGAGTCTGCTTACCCCTCTCTCTCTCTGCCTGCCTCTCTGCCTACTTGTGATCCCTGTCTGTCAAATAAATAAATAAAATCTTTTTTAAAAAAAGAGCATATTTAATCTTACATGAAATAACCAAGCTGTTTTCCAAAGTAGTAGTATCATTTTGCATTTCCACAGCAATGTGTGAGAGTTCTAAAGACTCTGAATCATTGACAAGACTTGGTACTATTTGTCTTTTAACTTAGGCATTCTGATGGCATTTATAGTAGTGCCTCCTTGTGGGTTTAATTTGCATTTCCCTAATGACTGATGAAGTTGTGCACCTTTTTTATGTACTTATTTTATATTTGAATATCTTCTTTTGTGAAATCTGGTATTTTTTGTTCATTTCTTTTAAAATTTTTTAAAAATTCAATTTAGTTAACATATACTGTGTTATTAGTTTCAGAGATAGAATTCAGTGGTTCATCAGTTGCGTGTAACACTCAGTGCTCATTACATCAACTGCCTTCCTTAATGCCTATCACCCAATTACCCTATTCCTCCACACACCTCCCCTCCAGCAACTCTCAGTTTGTTTCCTAGAATTAAGCATTTCTTATGATTTGTCTCCATTCCTGTTTTCATTTTATTTTGTTTTTCCTTCCTTTCCCCTATGTTCATCTGTTTTGTTTCTTAAATTCCACATATGAGTGAAATCATATGGCATTTGTCTTTCTCTGACTGACTTATTTCAATTAGCTTAATACCATCTAATTCCATCCACATCAATACAAATGGCACAATTTCATTCTTTTTGATGGCTGAGTAATATTCCTCTGTATATGTATACTACATCTTCTTTATCCATTCATCTGCCGATGGACATCTGGACTCTTGTCCATTTCTTAACCAGGTTGTTTGCCTTTATTAAGCTATGAGTTCTTTAAATACCCTGGATAGAAGTCCTTTATCAGATATGTATTTTGCAAATCTTTTTTTCCCAGTAAAGAAGCAATTCTTAAGTAGGAAATACCTGAGTTCAGGGGAAACAAGGAGCCCCAAATCCAGGCAACTAAGTAACTTAGAGCAACATGTCAGCAGGGAGAATGCAGAATTATGAGCCTCATTCTGGGCAAAAAGTTCTGGCCCAGCCATGGTTCTTTTATATAATTCTGGCTAGGGAAGAACCACTTGCAGTGCATGAATAGCCCACTATGCATAATGCTGTGGGTGATTCTGTCTGGCCCACCAGCAGGAAGTACAATATGCTTTTATGTCAGTTGTGGCAGGGCATTTGGGGAGCAAGGAGGAAGAGGAAGTAAGTCAAGAGAAAGAGGGAAGTTTAGGAAGAAATTAATAACAAACTTGAGCCAAGTGGGAATGGTGGCTTCCATATTCATGGAGAAGGTGAGCTTTCCAAGAGCAAGTCCTAATAAGAGAGTAGCAAATTTCAGACTCATTCTGGGCAAACATTGGTAGTCCAAGGAAATGCTAAATCCGAGGATAATAGGATGGTAAGATGGAGATACATATTCTGAAGTCTAGACAAGAGAAGGTAGCAAATCCATGGGAGCTTGATATCATGGAAGAATGGGGCCTGAGGGGTTGTGACTATGTGACTAGCACTCATATAGTACTTGTAAGTTTGATTCTTCTTCCAGAAATGTTTTAACAGAAAATGCAGTGAGTTTTGTAGACGGAGCTTTAGTCGGTATCTTATTCTACGGTGTCTTAGTACTGACTTTGTACATATGGAAGTCAGCCAGATCCTGTGGGCGGATCATTAAATTAGAATTCTTTTCTTAGAATACCAGTACCTTCATGTGTGACCTTGACCTAAGGCTAGCCATCAACTTGTCAAGAGGAATGACCCCAGGAGAAAGGCCCTTCTGCCTCTAAAGGACTGTTCTTTAAAAAAACAAAAACCAAAAAAACAAAAACAAAAACCAATACAAAAAAGAAAAAAAAAAAGAATGCAATCCTCTTTGGTTTCTACTTGTTTAAAGAGTATGTTGTAAGGATTCTAAACATAATATCTGTGGAGAACTTTGAGCTCCTGCAATAAAAATGTAAAATATAACCAAAGGAATTCTGGTAGACAAATACTGCAAGATTGTCAGTCTCTCTATCTATATGCAGATGTTTTTTAACTTGGCTTGTGTCCAGAAGTATGCATGGAATAGATAGAACATGCTCACTACTAGATATTTAGTTCAATCTCATCCTTTAAAACAAGGTCAGGGAGTAGAATTTCATCAGAGCTCAGGAACCTGCACTGTAAGCCTCCCTCACGATGAGAGGTAAAGCTAAGTACAGGTGAGTCCTTTGTGACAAATATTTTAATGAGAACTTTATACATAATTTGAGTTATTAATATCATGCATCTTTAAATGAAATCATTGTCGATCAAACTTATTTCAAGTGTTATTCTCATGTTACTTCAAGTTCTGTAGGTTTTATGTAATTATAAAGGGCTTAACATTTTTATGAAACATTGTAAGATATGATTTTGGTTCTAACAGTTTATCTTGACACTAGTATATAATTCAAAGAATGAGATCAAGACACTAAAATGAGGGTGCTCGTGGGGCGCCTGGGTGGCTCAGTCGGTCAAGCACCTGACTCTTGATTTTGGTTCAAGTCATGATCTCAGAGTTGTGGGATTGAGCTGCGTCAGGCTCCGTGCCATACAGGGAGGCTCCCCAAGATTCTCTTTCTCCTCCTCCTCGCCCTCTGCCCCCTCCCCACTCCCTCTCTAAGAATAAAATAAAAATAAAATGAAGATGCTCATGAATTTTGAAGGATAAAAGATCATTTGGATTTAGTGTCTATGTGTGTATTTTTCTCTGTGTTTTATGAGGTGGTTACATAAAAGGGACTTCTAAAATAGAAAAGGATGACCAAAAATGGGCTGAACATTTCAAACAGAGTCAGTGTGAAATCAGTAGTATATTCAGTGGAGGTGACAGGGAACAAAGATGTAGAGGAGAAAGGAGAAAGAGAAAATCAGCAAAGCAGTAAAAATAATGATTGGGGTCAGGCAGTTAACAGTAAAATCAAGAAACTTGAATATGATGGAAAAAGCCATGGGTAGCTATAAAAGAGGCATTTGAAATAGGAAATGATGTGAGAGGAGAAGATAATTTTAGTACAGTTAAAGGAAGTAGCAGCTATGGGTGCTAAGAGAGAGGATTAATTTTAAATATGTCTTAAAAGTAAGAGAAATATTTTGTAAGGGGTGGGGAAAGAATGATGGGAAAAGCCTACTTGAGTGTTATATGGCTATTTCAGGCAAAATTCTACAGAGTATTATGTCCATTTTGGGTCACTATACTTTCACTGGAGCATTGAACCAGAGGTCATTCAAGCGAGGGTAGTGAGAAAGGGCAGCTCTCCTCCCGTATCTGTAGGTCTGCCATAAGGAAGAAAGATCACATTCGGCTCTATATTGTTCAAACAAACAAACAAAAAAGAAATAGACACAAGGCAAGTTAAAGGGATGCAGATTTTCCTTAATATAATGTTCTAACAGGGGCGCCTGGGTGGCTCAGTGGGTTAAGCCTCTGCCTTCGGCTCAGGTCATGACCCCAGGGTCCTGGGATCGAGCCCCGCATCGCATCGGGCTCTCTGCTCAGCGGGGAGCCTGCTTCTCCCTCGGTCCCTCCCCCTGCTCATTCTCTCTCTCTCAAGTAAGTAGATGAAATCTTTTATATATATATTTAATTTAATGTGTTTAATTATGTATAATATGTACATATATGTATATTTATATAATGTCCCATTATTATCAACTATGTATGTGATGCTCTGACAGTTGGACGCGCCAGTAACTGACTGGGCTCCTGTTGGGTGACGCTTTCCAGCTGTGCAGATGTTCAGGGGATTGGGTGACGCTTTCCAGCTGTGCAGATGTTCAGGGGATTGGGTGACGCTTTCCAGCTGTGCAGATGTTCAGGGGATTGGGTGACGCTTTCCAGCTGTGCAGATGTTCAGGGACACATTCAGTACCCCGCCGGGCCAATCCGACGGCTTCTTTTCCCTTACTCGGGCCCTTTCCGCCCGGAGGAACCTGTGGTTTGCCGAGAGGGAACGCGGGGCCTCCCAGCTCTGAGGCTGCACTTCGGTCCTATCCCGAGGCGCTGCTTTCCCGACCCCCCACCTGCCCGGAGGAAGAGGGGCCAGACGCGCTGCTGCGGCCGCGTCCTTCGTCCTCCGGGCACCACCTCTTCACCGGCCGGTACTTCAGTGCCCGCTCCGCTTTTTACCTCACCTTAGGACTAGTTCTGGCCCCCAGGGAGCGTTCTGGAAGGCCTCCTCCCTCGGTGGTAATTATAAAGTGAAATCAGCCCGGGTCCAGCAGAAAACGAAGAAGCACTCACACTGAGTCACCTGAGGAGAAACTGGAAAGGGAGCTGCTCACAAAGGCGGTGTTTGCAGAAACCAACAAGGCATGGCACCGTCCCCAAGACTTGTGACGGGGGGACGTTACCGGCCCCGCCCCCGCCCGGCCTGAAGACGGAAGATTCGAGCCGTTTCCAGCCCCTGGGGAGGGCGGCCCGGAAGGAGCGTCGGCAGCCAGCGCCGCCGGGGAGCGCGCCAAGGAGGGCGGCCCGCGCTTTCCTTCTGCGGGCGCCTCTCGCTGCCCGCGCGCGGGGCCTGCGGGGAGCCGCGGACGTCCCCGGGGGGCAGCCCTGGGGCGCACAGCGGGAGCTGACGAGGGGAGCCGGAGGCCAGTGCAAGAGACGCCAATGCCCTCCGAGGTGCGGCGGTGCTGAAGCAGCGCGTGTCCCGCGGGGCCCGGGGCTCTGGAAGAGGCGCGAGCCCTGAGGTCACGGCTGCCCAGGGTCACCGCTCTCCGCGGGGCTTTCCCTGGTGGCCACGGTTCGTCCTCTCCACCCCGGGGACCACGCACACAGCGACTTTATGAACAAGGGGACGTGGCGCTGTCCTTCGCGGCCGGCAGGTAGCAGAGTGTCCTTACCTCGAAGCGAGGAGAAACCTGGACGGGCAGTTCCGCTCCGAGGAAAACGAAGCTGCCGCCTCGCTCGCCGGGATCTGTGAGCGCTGGAGCCGCTGGGGTCGCACTCTGGGACACTCCGGGGCAGGTGTCGCGAGGGAGATCTGGCCTTCCGGAGCGCAGGGTGGTTGGTCGCGAATCCTCTTCTTATCCCTAGTAAATACTCGTTGTGGAGACCTAACATGGTCTTTCGGACTTGATAGTCTGTCTCGTAGGACGGGTGAGCCGAGTAATGCAAGCTTTACCCCTCCAAGTCCCGGACCCCCTGCCGACGCGGAGCCTACCCAGGTCCGGGTCGGCGCGACGGGGGCTTGGGGGGGGCTCGGTGCGGACAGTCGGGGTCGTGACCCGCGGCGGCGAGTCCGCGCAGGAGAGCGGAGCACCTGCGCCGCTGGTGTCTGCGAGCGGAGAACGGCCCCGCCCGCTGGCACCGGGCACCGGGCACCGGGCACCAGACGCACCAGACTTCCCTCTTTGCTGCCTCTCGGCTGCTGCTGCATCCCCTTCCTAGAACACGCTCCGGACACGATGTTCCCACCTCCGAACTACAGCCCCGGCCTTGACTCTCTTGAATCCACGTTGTGCCCCTCCCCCCTGCACCCCACTCGCCCCTAGAAGCTTCCTGTCCGCAGGAACATCGCAACTTCGTGGAAAGTCAAAAGACAGTTTCCCACGTGATCGGGGCAGTTTCTGACTTGATGCCGCGTCAATGCGCCCTTCTCCCTTTGTTGTGACTAGCATCACTTCTTCAAAAGCTTGGCCACTGAACTCTGGCTTCTAGGGGGTCGTTTGCTCTGAGGGTCGTGTTGTACCACTTTCTGTGTCTATTGCAGTTCCTCAGCCTTTTTTCTCCTGGGAATAATCTAGGCTAGAAATCACCGCCCTCCTGTTAGATTAGGCTCGGCCGCACTGAGATCACACGTGTTTCTCCTCCATCGTGTCTCCCCGGTTTTCATGCTACCAGCCTCTTTTGCTGTTTCTTTCTGTTTTCTCCTCCCTCTGATACATTTCTCTGTTCAGTTCATACAATAGGATCTTCTTTTATCCAGAAGAATAGTTATCTTCAATACATGAAGTTAACCTCCATCTAGCTGATGGAAGTGGGAAGGAAAAGTGAGGCAGACACATCTGTTCCTCTAATACTTTTGCCCAGGAGAGACACACAAATCACTCCTGCTCTCGTTCCGACTGCAAGAATTCATGCAAGACTTGGTCTCCTGGTCGGGTTCTCCCCTCCAGATCTAACCTTCTTAACCACTGCTCAGAGTGACCTTAGACACGGGCATCGCAAGCCACTCATCAGAGAGCTCTCTACTCCTTAAGATTCTGTAGCGTCCTTCCACAATCCCACCACGCACATCCGCACTGTTTTCCCGAAGTCCCATCACTTCCTTATTTAACATTCACTTGTTCAAATCTCCTTTTGTCTAATTCTATCCCTATTTTTTCAAAAACTGCACGATGCACCTGTAGCCACTCCTTTGTGCCACTTACTGTGTGTTGGACTCCAAGCTATTTGACCCAAGTAAATGGCCCAGAGTTAGGACTTGGTGTAAGGGTCTCACTAGTGTAAGAACAAAGTGTCTCTGTTCTTAGAGTTTATATTGTCAACCAATGTCCAGGTGTTTCTCAGAATCTGGGCCAGCGACCACATCAGAGTCACCTAGGGCGCCCTTTAAAGCGCAAATGCCTGGTTCCCACCACTTATCTCTGTAAATGATGAAAATGAATCAGTTACATGAAGATCTAATGAAAGAATATTCTAGACAAAGAGAACAGCAAACGCTGGGTTGTCAATAAGTAAGGATCAGAATAAAGGCCTTGGGAGCCAGAGCACAATGAGACCAGGGAGGTAGAAGGGGTCAGATCATGAGGATCTGGAAGCTCTGGGTATATTAGACAGGAAGCACTAGGACAGTTGTCAGCAGGTGAATAAACTCTTCCTTACATTTTAACAGGTGGCAGCTGCCCACATCAGAGTTATAGAGTACGGGCGTTGTTTTAGGGGGGCAGCTGCCCAGCCAGGGCATTGCCTTTTATCCAGAGCAGCCATATGAATTCTTGCAACTGGAATGTGAGCAGCAGTGATTTATGAGCAAAGGCATCAGAGGAACAGAATCACTTTTTCTTTCCACTTCTATCAGCTTGATGGATGTTAATTTCACGTGTTGACAACAACTAGGTTTTGCCCTGCGCTAGGCTGGCCCTGACAAAGGATCCCCTATATGGGACTAAGAGGCAAGTGAGAAGTAAAATCCACATTGCGCAAATATGGGGGTTTCTTTATTGTAGTAGCTACTGTGATCTTAAATGATACAAGTCACAAGACTTACCCTTTGCTGAGACCATGTTGGCTGCTGTGTGGACAGTAGTCTGGGAGGTGGTAGGGAGTGGCCCCGAGAGTAATAATAGTGGCAGTGCGGTTGGGTCTAATGAACTGATGGTGGCTTGGATTAGGTTGGTGGCACTGGAATGGTATGAAATGAACATATTAGATATACTTGGAAAAAATTTTTTATGAAACTCACAAGATGTGTGAATGTTCTGGATGTTGGGGTGACAGGAGAGAGAAACCAAGGAGTGCAAGATGTTTGTGTTGGACTCACTGCAAAAACAGTGATGCTGTTTCTGAGCTGGAGACCAGAGCTCTCAAAATCCTCCCTTAATTGCTGTCCCCCCAGTTAGCGCCATTTGTCCTCAGTGATCTCTTAGCCGTGGCCCTTAGACTGCATTATTCACTGCCTGTGGCCTCATCCAGGTGCTACAGATCCTACATGTACTTCACACGTTAATGCTCAGAAAAAAAAAAAACAAAACTTGGCCTACCCTCTCTCAGCCAAAACATCTGATAAAATGAAACTCATAAACAAGAAAAATGGCCATTTTAACCTCAGATGGGTTTAAATTGGTTTACTCATTCTTACCAAGTTGGAGGGCGGATGGAGAAGGATCGTATATTTTGTACCTGCAATTAGGAAGTAAAGGTGGTGATGTTAGCCACAAGTTCCCGTAGTTCTGGACTGATCTCGACTTGGAGTATGGTTACAACACACTTTATAACCCTGCAGTTCTTGCGAGATTATGTTTATTGCTTCCTTTCCTCTCTGTGTCCTCTAAACATGGGTCCACTCAGAGTCACGGTGTCTCCAGGGAAGGGCTCTGTAAGTGCTGGAGGGGTTGGATAGGAAGCTGCTCTGTAGGCTGGAGTGGTCGGCCAATGATGACTGTCCCCTTGGCTCTCAGGAGAGGTGGTCATTTCCTTACAAATTGGTCATAGGGGGAGCCTATCTGGGCGAGTAAAAGAGAACCCCTAGGAAGTGTTGGTAGCTGGATCTGAACTCAAGAGATGGTCTTGCCTGTGCATCTACATGACGGTCCTGAGCAAGTACTGTAGTGTTTTTCCTTCAATTTCAGCCAAACTGCCGCTATTAGCACTTGAGATTTCTGTGACTCTCACTGCCATCCATAAGCATGCCTCAGTGGAATTAAGCCAAGTCCCCAACTGTGAGATGTCTCTTCAGTCTTAGGAGAGAAGGGGACTGAGGGTGAAAGGAGAAGGTGCAGAGAGGGGAGGTCATCACATATCCCTCGAGAGCCGTTCCTGCTGATTTGAGGGTTCCGAGCCTTCACACATACTCCGTGATTCCCTGTCTGTTTTCGGTCCCGTCAGTGGGAATTCAGTATGAGTGGCTTCTGCAACCAACTGAGTGAGAGAAGTGAGCAGTAGTGATGACTCTGTTCTTTCCCTCCCTCCCTTTTTTCTTTCTTTCTTTCTTTCTTTCTTTCTTTCTTTCTTTCTTTCTTTCTTTCTTTCTTGGTGTCTAATCCAAAGATGAAAAAGAAACAGCCCTTATCCTCAAGGAGCTCTATTTGTGAAAATAATAATACTAGTTAATGTGGTAACAGAAGTATGAGAACAAAGTACTCTAGGCGCAACAGGAGGGGCAATTAGTCCCACAGGCCTCTCCGCGTGTTTACGTCTGTGTCATGCAGGTAGATTGTGTAGCCTGTGACAAAAGGCAAATTTTGCAGAGGACACGGTACCAGAGCAATCTTGATGGATGGGGAAGATTTCATCATGCAGAGAAGGGGGATGCTGAAGAGAAGTAAGACAGGAAACAGCAGGTGAAAGGCATTGTATTCTTTTTACAACTAGGAATTGTGTCCTGAGGATATTCTTGGCTGAATAAATTAGAATGTGTCATCATACCATAATATAATGATTTGCCAACAGCAGTAATGGCTTATATTTTAACCATGGAATCTCTCATTGGGGTCACTAGTGATATGAGCTGGAAACGCGAGCATATTCTATCATAAAGTTATTTGTAACATAAGGCAGGGCTTACACTCTGCTTTGTCTGCTTTAGTTTCATTTTCAACCCATAATTTGACATGCATCATTTACTAGGTGTAATGTGGTTGATTTGCTGCAAATTAAAAGTTGAAAGAAATAATGATAAATAATCTACACAAAATTCAGACAAAACCATTTGAATCTCCCACTAGATGGCATAGGAAGAACCTAGAATAACATAATACCTAATTCTCATGCTAGACTCGAAAGAAAGGAGTTTCTACTTCCATGGTTGCCTGAATCTGAGTATTTTCTATTAAAAACAAACCTTCTATAAGTAATATCTTTGTAATTGTTTTCTCTTTAATAATGATCTATTTTAAAGCATTCATAAATGCATATGGTTTAAATTCATAGTAAATAGGAGAATATGCTGAGAATTTATTAAACTTTTTTTCAACAGATTAAAGCCATTCTTTTTTTCATCAAGCTATTTTTTTTTGTTCATTTTTCATTTTTCCATATAGGTTCTTGGAGAGCCCAATTCAGGGTTTATCTTAGTTATATTCTTCTCCAAGGTTCCTGACTTGGGGAAGAAAATAAAAGTTAATAATTCTATATTATTGTGACCTTGGTAGACAAGGCACTGTCATCTACCAGTTACAGGTTTTACAGAGTCATCAAAAGAGAAGGAATCATGAGAGACTGTGGACTCTGAGAAACAAACGGAGGGTTTTGGTGGGGAGAATGGTGGGGGCTTGGGTGAGCCTGGTGGTGGGTATTAAGGAGGGCACGTATTGCATGGAGCACTGGGCGTGGTGCATAAACAGTGAATCTTAGAACACCGAAAAAATAAAATAAAAATTTTTTAAAATAGGAAGGAATCCATATTTACTGATTAGAAGCAAGAGGGAACTCTCATGTGACCTGTGTAAGTAAATCCACATTACTTTAAGAACATTAACAAGTATTACCCAAGATAAAAAGAAATCCTACTTACTTGTCTAACACTTGACCTTTAATAACAGAACCTGTCTAATCTCAATGTAATTATTCAAAACATTGAGTCCCAAATAATTTCCTCTCCATGTGAACGTCGTATAAGCCCTAGTCTGACTTTATTTTAAGAATGTTGAAGGAATGTGATTTTTTGATAAACTGCCGTAAGTGACTGGTGGGGAGCAAGAGCTATCTTATGTGGCGAGTCTTTTCTGGGCATACCGGGACTCAAACTTCCCCGAATCCCTGAGTTGTCTGGAGTAGAGCCGCATTGGATAGATACTCAAACTTTGGAAAGACTGCTTGATCATGAATACTGAGCCGAGTAAATATATCTTCCAAATAAACCCCAATCTTTGATGTAGCTGGTGCTGTGGCACCACAAGGATTCAGTCAACACTTGTTTACTGAATGTCTTCTTTGTGCCACACTCTGTGCTGGACCCTGAGCTAGCTTGAACAATCTGACTCTAATAATGGGGCAGCAGGTAAGGGGGCAGGAATAGTATCACTTTCAGTAATTATCTCTTACTGCAACAGGGGCTTCATAAGTCATAGTAGTTTGCAACACTAGAATCCAAAGGGCACTTGACTTGAACCACAGTGCCCCCAGTAATCATAACTGACAGTCTGCCTGGCGAATGAGAGTCCTTACTGAATGTAGAAGTACTGCTTGATTCTGTTCCAGTAATTACAGCAAGCCGGAGCAGAAAACCAACTCCTGCTGGTTCCTAGACAATGCTCCCAGTGTAGGGTTTCTCCTACATTATATAACCCTTGGACACCTTTCATCAGAATCTCCTGAATTCACTTATTTTAATAAACATTCTGGAGCCCTACTGTAGGTCACAGAACCATATCTCCAGATTTCTTAACCAGGAGGCTCCGGCAGGAAATATACACTGTCCAGTTCCCAAGCACACATGAGATCACCAAGGACACTCTGAATCAGAAGGGAGATGTGGGGACCTCAAAATGTGATGAGTTCCTAAGCACAACTAGGGTCTGGAGACATCACAGTTTGGGCCTGGACATCAATGGGATGTCATTTCTTACTGCTTATCTTCGGTGAAGACCAGCTTACGAATGTCCTCCCCTAGGGAAAACATCAAAGAATTAATTGACTGAAGGCACTGAGTATGGATTCTACTTATGTACTTATGTAACTTATGTACAGGAAATTACTTATCTGGAATGCTTCAATTCATTGTTAAGTTTTAATAGCAGTAAAAATAGTGTGACTTTACCAGGGTCTAGTCTTCCCTAATTCATTAATGCATAGAACTATCAGAAGTCAAAATGCAGAGGAATACTAATGTGGAGTCCCCACATGTTCTGGTAAATGTTGCTTTTCAGCAGAATTAAGTTTGGAGAACTTAATATAGAAAAATCAGAAAGTGATTTTTTTTTTTAATCTTTCCTGTTTGGTGATAGACATGTGCACGTGTATACATGGATCTGTATAAACACCATAGGTTCCAAACAAGTCCAGCATTGTACTGGGATTTTAAATGTTTTATTCCACTGATTTTCACAACTCTTCTGCTGGGGGGTAGTTATTATGATACCCTGTTATACAGAGTAGGAACCTAAAGCTTGAGTAACTTGCTCAAGGGACATAACATAGCAAAGAAGCTCGCAAAGCAAAGGAAGATGTTGAACCCTCCAAGGTTCATGAGATTTCCATTCTACCGTGCTTATAAAGAAACATAGAAAGAAATTAATATCATAAAAGAAAGGTATTAAATGCTAAAACTTTCATGGCAATTTTTTCCTTTGCAATATCAGAAACATCCAGTAGGCTGTACTCCTGAATCAGTTTTCTAACTGAAAACCAAAGCCATTAAACAGTGACTTTTTTTAGAGCTTCAGATGGTTTTTCGATGTTTTATTCTATTTTATCTTTTTACATTTTTAGAAAATTCTAGTTTCTTTTTAATTTTTTTAAATTTTCCAAGTTTTATTATTATGTTCAGTTAGCCAACATATAGTAGTACATCATTAGTTTTTGATGTAGTGTGCAACGATTCATTAGTTACATGCAACCCAGTGCTCATCACAACACATGCCCTCCTTAATGTATTCTTTTAAATGAAATCTACAACAATAATTTTAAAATTTCTATATGCATACCTGAATGTCAAAAGAAAACATTGTTTTGTATGCATTGGTTTTTGGTCCTTAACTGATTTTTTTATATTAAAATAGTACCCTATTAAAATTGTTTGTGGAATGTATTGATGCTTCCCAGCTAGGGACAGAGCTTTATTTTATTCCATCAATGTGAAAGTCATGCTATGTTATCACAGGCTGCCACACAGCTTAGCCTGATTTACAGAGGTGTGATTAGTTTATCAGAATGTCTCCTGGTATGCCAAGGCTCAGTGATTTTATAAACATCAAAAACAATGGTTCACAAAATATGGTCCCCAACCTGAAGCACCAGCACCACCTGGGGTCTTGTTAGGTAGATTCTTAGCACCACTCCAGGCCTACTAAATCAAAACCTCTGGGAATGGGGTCCAGAAATCTGTGGTTTAACAAGCCCTCGGGGCAATTCTGAGGCACACTAAAGTTCCAGAATGACCAATTAGGATAGTTCTCACAAGTATCGATTTCTGGAGCGCCTGGGTGGCTCAGTCGGTTGCGTGACCGACACTTGGTTTCGACTCAGATCATGATCTCAGGGTTCTGAGATCCAGCACTGCTGTGGGCTCCATGCTCTGCAGGAAGTCTGGTTGAGGTTCTCCCTCTCCCTTTGCCCCTCCCCCTGCCTGTGCACACGGTCTCTCAAATAAATAAATGAATAAATCTTTTTAAAAATGTAGATTTCTGATACTCGCCCAGATTGAATCAGAATCTCTGGGTCCTAGGAATTTATATTTATGAGTGTCCCAGTGATTCTTAGACACGCGGAAGCTTGAGGACTACACTGGTCCATGTGGTATGATTTAGGGGCACTAGGAAAGATCTGCTCTTAATATTTTTCTCTACTTCTTAGATGGAGAGAAAGACACAAAAGGCAATTAATCTTATAGAATTAAGTTTATCTTTGTGTATGGTATAAGAGAATGGTCCAGTTTCATTCTTCATATGTAGCTGTCCCACTTTCCCAGCACCATTTGTTGAACACGTATACAATGGAATATTACTCAGCCGTTGGAAAGGATGAACACCCACCCTCTGCATCGACATGGATGGAACCGGAGGGGATGATGCCGAGTGAAATGAGTCAAGCAGAGAAAGACAATTATATGGTTTCACTCCTATGTGGAACATAAAGAATAGCATAGAGGACCACAGGGACGGGGAGAGAAAACTGAAGGGAGGGAAATCAGAGAGGGAGACAAGCCATAGAGACTACAGACTCTGGGAAACAAACCGAAGATTTCGGAGGGAAGGGGCCCTGGGGAGGAAGGGACAGCCACGTGATGGGCATTATGGAGGGCACATGTTGTGATGAGCACTGGGTGTTATACGCAACTAATGAATCATTGAACACTACATCAAAAACTAATGATGTACTATATGGTGGCTAACTAAACATAATAAAAGAAAATTTATAGAATTAAGCGAGTATGTCTCCATTAGTTTCTAAGTTCACTAGGTCATAAATATTTTAGAGTAAATTTTTTTCATTAACTAGGTACTTAACCTTTGTAGGAGAACTAGAAAAGGGAACAATTAAACAGGATGGATGTTACAAAGAGAGACTACAAAAGCCTGGATGCTTTGCCTCTGAGCTCTGATTTATGGATACCTCACATTATTCGTTAGGGAGATGTCATAATTCCAGTATACCATCTTCTGTGTAACATCCTTTAGCCAACCCCTGCCTCCTGCAAAGGGAACCCTGTAAAAGTCTACTTGACAATAACCAAGCAAAACTTATATCTGAGTGTAGGTAATAATGTATTGTCATGTTTATTTAGTTGTGTGAATTTTTTTTAGTGTAGATAGAACCTATATACTCAAAGGCATAAAAACAGAACGTGAGACACATGAGAAAATTAATATTATTGCTTCATAATCACTTAAACATTTTTTCAAATAATATATATCGACCTTATTCAGCAGACTAGGTTCCATATGGCTTCCTGTTGCTTCAAAATAGATACAGATACAACATGGGTGATCCCGGAAAGCATCATAAGTGAAAGAAGTCAGACACAAAAAGACACATACTGCATGGTTCCATCTATATGAAATACCCAAAATAGGTAAAGCCATAGAGATAGAAAGCAGATTACTGGTTGTCAGAGGCCAGGGGAGGGGGTAATGTAGAGGG
The DNA here is from genome assembly GCA_004024625.1 of Mellivora capensis. Taxonomy (NCBI): domain Eukaryota; kingdom Metazoa; phylum Chordata; class Mammalia; order Carnivora; family Mustelidae; genus Mellivora; species Mellivora capensis. The sequence goes on along the minus strand of PISX010005857.1, from coordinate 28,576 downwards.
ACTAGTTAATGGGTAGGGGCTTTCCTTTTAGACTGATGAGAATGTCAGGCAGGGCATGGGCTAAATGGGTCATGGGTATTAAGGAGGGCGCTTGCTGTGATGAGCCCTGGGAGTTATATGTAAGTGATGAGTCACTAATTTCTACTCCTGAAAGCAATATCATGCTACATCTTAACCAGAATTTAAGTAAAAATTTGAAAGCAAAACAAAAAGTTCAAGATGAAAATGAAAAAATAGAATGATGAAAATTTTCTTGGACTGGATTGTGATGATCATTGTACAACATTGTGAATGTACTAAATGCCACTAAATTTTACACTTTAAGATGGTGAACTTCATGTGTATAACAAATAATAAATACATACATAACACACACACATAAAATTAAAATAAAATAAATCTTCCCTCAAAGGATGAAGATGGGTAGTACACAGGCTATAGTAGAGAATGCACTGCTGGGGTTGGGGGGAATTCTAAAAGATACACCCCCAAATGGCTTAAGGGGTGACACTAAATTTGGGAAAATGTCAAGTTACAACGTTGAAAGCCAACTTTGACTTAAATAAATGCTCTGGCATATATGTAAACCATAGATATGCTTTGGCCAACAAAGCAACAGAACAACCACCACCTCCCACCATCCCCAGCCAAAAGCACACGAAGCCACCGATCGCCTGTTGTCTCCTGATACAGAGCTGCTGCCACAGCTGGGCCACAGTCCCGGTAGGTCCGCTCCCGGGGTAAGGCTTCGTACACCGCAGTGCGCCCTGGTTTCTCACGTGACTCCGCAGAAAGACATGGAGCGGCCTTCATCATCTACTCCTCTCCTGACCCCTCTCCCACCCCCAACACCCAGCCCCCAGGCAAGTATGGGTCTCTCCTATGAAGTAATCTAAGAATGGATGTTTACTTTTCATGCTGTTTAATGTAGTGATCACTGGTGTCCCTGTGACTGTCCAGAAAGGCTATTCTCACTTCACTCCTTCCGAGAATTCAGATGTATTTACAAGCGGTGACCTCAATTCTTGCACCTTTCTGTCTTGCACTCCCACTGTCTAGAAATCAAATTGTCCTCCTAAAAATTCATATATTATATCAGGTTTAGATTTTAAAAACCTGCCTCTGAAAGCTTCAACTGGAAACCTGGAGAAGATTGTGAACGGCGTTGGGATGAGACAAAATGGTTTCTGCTGTGCCTTCTGAAGGCTGAGCTTTGTGTGGGCGCTTCCGTGAAACTCGGTGTCACCCACGCTACCCTGACAATGCTCACAACGTTCCCATCTCTGATCTGGAGGGAATGTAGCTGGCGCTGTGTTTATTCCTGTCACCTCCCGTCTTGAAGCAAAATGCCAGCGCTTCATGCAGCCCGGAGTGGTAAACATCAGCTGGAGAGAAGCTCTTATTTGGGGGATTTATCGCAAAATGAATTTCTGAAGAAATTAATATAAGAAGCTGGAAGCACTGTTTACAAAGTATAGCATGTGCAAGTACGTATGTCCAATGATTAATTTCTGAGGTACCCGTGAGCATCATCTCTTGTGGTTTCCTGTTTTGTGGTTTTTACGTGATACGCAGATTTTCCCTCGTTGCCCACCAGTTGTGCCCATTCGTGAAACAGATCCTTGTACTGATAATACGGGAGACCTGATACAGGCTGAGGATTTGATACAGTGCTAATAAAATTAGATTCGTTTTTAAAAACCTGCCAAATGGGTAAAACGTTTGCCCTGTATTAGTGACTATCATTTTAGGTGAAACCTACTTCAATGAGCACCTGACAAAGAAACCTTTTGAAGGAAGGATTATCTTTGACACGAATATATTCAGCTACTGTTTATACAATGAAATCTGAACTAGTTGGTAAAAATGGCACAATATTACGACGGGCGTAGAAACACTCCATAAAGAAAATGTAAAGGCTGCCTGAAGAGTTAATGACTAATTCTGTTATCCGAGCTGGTGCCTCAGTGACAGTTTGCTCCGAGAAAAGCTCATGTTTCTGGCATTGGGAGTGCAATCTGTACATTTGAATTATACCCAGAGCCTTATTAATGCTATGTGTAAATTATAGACATTACCAGAGGAGGAAAGCCTTATGTTTGCATTCTGCTTTCAGATACAAGGCAAGGTAATTATGATTTATGACCCAGTGGCTACATTTTGTGCCGTAAAACTGAAAGATAAGGGAAAAAATGGAAAGTACTGGAGTATGAATGTAATAATACTTAAAATGATGACCTCATTGCTAAGGGCACCTGGGTGGCTCAGTGGGTTAAGCATCGGATTCCTGGTTTTGGCTCAGGTCGTGATCTCATGCGTCATTAAACTGAGAGCCCCACCTGTCAGGCTCCAAGCTCGGATGGGGGTTTTCTAGAGATTCTCTCCCTCCACCCCTCCCTACACTCACATGTGTACGCTCGCTCTCTCAAATAAATAAATCTTTTTAAAAATGATGACTTCATTGCATTTTTCATCTTTAAATGATCTGTTAAAGCACAGATAAATACTTTGTCATACAGTGGTCTATTGTGTTCAGAGAAGAATGAAAAATTTAAATGGTGGGAAAATTTAGGCCATAATGACAGGATAAGTCGTTTATTATGAGCCTGAAGGGAAAAAGGCTAAGTTGTGAATTCATGAGTCCACAACTAAACAAAAGATAAGTAAATGGGCAATCTGTTCATTGTTCTTCCTTGCCACTGAAGACAGCAGCTTAAATTGGTTAAGTAAAAACATTCTTAGCAGTGTGGCTAAGAATGATGAAGGAAAATACGGATTACTTCTCCTTGTAGACTTTCAACAAAGGGGACATGTATCTATAGGTAAAGATTTCCCTGGTGGCTGAAATATGAATTATATATTTCTTGCTGGTCATGAATTTCATGGAAGCCTGTTCTCTAAAATAATGCAGTACTGTGTTGTCCCTCACAAGTGGTGATGTCTTTTGTGTTTAATGTAAAATTAAATATTTTTTTGCATTGAACATTACTAATTTAGGAATTTCCCACTAGTCAGTAGTGAAACCCAAAATGAGGACTCTGCATTCTGTGTCTCCTACTTAATCACAGAGTGAGGCATGAGGAAGAAGTTGGGAGAGGTGGACAAAAGGATTGGAAAATGGATAAGGACATTGAATAAGACTATTTTAAGGCAATGATTTTTAATACAAGCTGTAATCAGAATCATTTGTGCAATTTTTTTTTAAATACCAATGTTTAAGTCCTGCTTCTTTGGGGGGAGGGCAGAGTAGGTCTTTTCCGGACTTTTAAGGATCTGAAATGTTCATAGCAAAGTATGATGGTAAAAAAAAATCTCTATACCAACTCTTGTTTCAGAGTAACATGAACCTATGATAGGATTTAGTAGAAGCCTATGATGTAGTAGTAAGAAGCGTAGTGAATCAGAACAGGTACATTCCAGCCCTTACTCCATTATTTGTGTGGTGTGTGACATTGGACAAGTTACTTTATTCCTTAAGGCTTTGATTTCCTCGTGTGCAAAGTGAAGGAAGTACATGGCCTTCAGGTCACCTCTGGTTTCCTGATTATCTGGCAGTATGAGTGCACAGATTTTCTTGTAGGAATCTGTGCTGAAAACATATTTTCCAACTTGAAAGTTATGGAAATAGCCTTACAACAGAGAGGCTCGAGACATCTTACTAATTTTATTTCAGTGTGTTTCTCATAACCAGTTTTAAATAAGACTATTGACCCGAGTCAGATCATCAAGTTGAAGACCATGTTGTAAAAGACGTTATCCATGTGTATTCAGCAGACATTTTTGAGCAACTGTTGTGTTCTAGACACTGTTCTAGAAACTGTGATGATGCAAAGATAAAGAAGACACAGTGCTTATTATCAACCAACCTGATGGTTTTGTAGAAAAGACAAAGTGAATTTGAAAATGGAATCCAAATTCTTTCAACCTTTAAAAGGCACGTGCTTTTGCATCAATACTCCCCAAAATAATAGCAATAGATCTGAGAGAGAATTGTAAGAAATTTGTTCTTTTACCGGATTCTCTTCCTTCTTGAATAATTTCTATTAATCCCTGAGGAACACTTCCACGTCCTGTCGTCTGTTCAGGTAGTCACTGATCAGCTGACCAGCCATCCTGATCTAGATGTAGCTCCTGATCCTACAACTGATTTTTTGAAGTCCTGTAAACATCTTCCCACGCTGCTGTTGGCTCTTTTTCATTTCACACCTGCTGTACGCTGAGTTCTTCCTTAATTCCTAGAGCACAGCCAAACCTACCATCACACTTCAGATTTAACTGAAGGCTTAGAGGTAACTCAAGCACCATACAGAAAGTACCTTGCAACTCAGCTGCCCCTAAAAGTTACTTGCTACTTTTAGGATCTTCCATTAATATTAAATACAAATAAATTAATATTGTGTGTTGGAGACATGGCAGGTCCCCCAGGCATCTTCGTGTTGTGGAGTTCTTACACTTAATCCTCTTCTTTTTCTATAACCAGGAAGAAGTCTGCCGTCTTCCAGTCCATTCCCGGGCCTGCCTCGTCTTCCACCCTAGAATGACTGACCGCAGAAACATCCAGTTCCTTCGATCTCATCCACCAGGTGTTCTTTAGCCTCAGGAGGTCAGGCAAGGTGAGAGTACCAGTTTTAAAGACATACTCCAAAGTCTGGTTTATGCTATTAAAAAAACCCGTGGGTGGGTTGCCAGCAGTGCAGCCATGGTCACGCTCTTACAAGACCATTCTGGGACTTAACTGCAGCATGATGCTAAGAGAAGGTAAAACCTGGCTCCTGATATAGACTCTTCTAAACTGATCTGTCGGAAGACTTTAATGTAAAGGACATTCATATCTCCCAACGGGAGGGGGGCAGTTTTCAGGCATAAGACTAAATCCATATTTAGGAAAAAAATTTTATCTGTCTCTGTCTCTGCAAGGGTATATTTATGCTAAAGATAGCAAAATGTACATTGATCAGCGGTGCATTTAGCATGTTTGTCTGAAATACTAGCTTTCAGATTAATGATGACTTAATATTTTTCTCTAGGAACAGTAAGTAGTTATCACGTTTATAAGAGTATTCTGGTGATTTTCCTAAAGCAAAAGAATCTGCTCCCAAGATGAATTAATGTTTCCACCAACACTTTGAGATGATGTCTTTCCAGTAAAGGAAAAAAAAAAAACTTGATTTCACTGAACACCCCATTCTAAGGGTGAGAAAAGCCTTTGTTGAGACTGGGAATGAGAGGGAGTGAGGATGGAGAAGCTGTTCAGGATGGGGAATGACTGAAGAGAGGGCCGAAGTTTAGATCAGGAGCCAAGTGAATGGGGGCAGGGAGGCCAGGAGACAGTGGTCCAGGCAGATGGAAAAGCATTACTGAAATCCTAGAGACCAGAGAGAAAGAGGGTGCCTCTAAGAGGAGGTGACATTTTGGTTGTGAGGTCATGGAGGGGGTAACATTTCGGTTGGGCAGCTTTGACATTCACACCTATTTCATGACTCTAAAAAGAAAAAAAAAACAAAATGAAAAACAAAAAACCAAACCATTAAACTTTGGTTTTTGAAAATCACTAGGCAATTTGTAAAACAGACACTCTCACCTCGTCTCTTATTCTCAAAGCTGGAAGGGCACCACAGAGAGATGGTTAGGTTGAAAATACAATTAATTGTAAGCTATATATATCAAAGACTACATAGTTTGTAGACTATGTCAAAATGGACATAAAATATCTTATTTCCTGAGGCTTTATCACAAAATTTCTCTGTACCTAATACCATGCCTGCAGTATTCTATATCTATTGATGAATGAATGATTATGGGAAGGTTATAAAGGATTTTAATATAATTCCTCAAATAGGTGTCTCATTTCTAATTCTCCCAAACCCAAATAAGAGATTTAACTACCTTAATGAGATGATCTTACTATATTACCTCATTTGATCATCCTAACAATTCCATAAAGTATATATGGGATATAATTTTCATTTTATGGCTGTAGAAACCTAAACTCAAGGTAAGTGATCCAAGGTCATGATTAGAAATGAAAAAAAAAAACAGTGAATTTTGAATCTAGGTGTACTGCTTCTAGTTCCTTCATAATTTATACATTCAGCAAACGTCTGCTGCAATCTCTGTTGAAACCTCGGCTCGAACCACCGAGTCACACAGGACAGTAACTTAGAAATAGGCTCTGTTGTTGACTAGAACCATTTTATGAACTGAATCGAAAGTTTCCAATATTTGTCACAAATAAAGACTTTTGGGGAGATTCTGGCTAATCAATTGTATATTATGTCAAATTGTTCTATTTTGAGATATAAAGAAGTGTTGATTGCCTTTGGTGATCCCAGCCACCAGAAAGGTTATGAGGCCTTCCCCACCCCCAACGTCTCATACATGTATGTCAAAACAATTTTTTAAAATTTTGTTTATTTATTGAGAGAGAGAGAGAGAGAGAGAGAGCATGAACAGGGTGAGGGGTAGAGGGGAAGGGAAAGGGAGAAGCAGATGCCCCACTGAGCAGGGAGCCTGATGCGGGCCTCACCCCTGCAACTCAGGGATCATGACCTGAGCAGGCACTTAACTGACTGAGCCACCCAGGTGCCCCCCCCCCCCGTTTTTAAAATTATGATTCATAATGTCAGTGTAATGTAGTTCATTAAAGTCTACTTCCACCCCCTCCCCCCAATAACTATTTGTAAACTCTTTTGGCATTCTGTGGTACGCTAAGCACATAAGTTTGCTCTCTGCTCTTTGCTTATTCTAATCTGGGATACCAGATGTCCATTTGTACATTTTCTTTCTTTCTTTTTTTAAAAAATCTATTTATTTATTTTATTATTTTTTAAAGGACTTTATTTATGTATTTGACAGACAGAGATCACAAGTAGACAGAAAGGCAGGCAGAGAGAGAAGGAGAAGCAGGCTCCCCACCAAGCAGAGAGCCTGATGTGGGGCTCGATCCCAGGACCCTGAGATCATGACCTGAGCCGAAGGCAGAGGCTTAACCCACTGAGCCACCCAGGAGCCCCTATTTATTTATTTTAGAGAGAGAGAGAAAGTGAGCAGGGGAAGGGGCAGAGGGAGAGAGAGAATCTCAAGGAGACTCTCCACTGAGCCTGGGGCCAGACATGGAGCTTGATCTTAGGACCCTGAGATCATGACCTGAGCCAACAATGAGAGTCGACCACTTAACTGACTGAGCCCCCCCAGATACCCCTGTCCATTTTCTGTAGCATTGTGCCCTACTCGTATACTTGTTGGTTAATTTGGAAACCAGGGATCAGTTGGCAAACTAACTTTCCGGTTGAAGGCTATAATTCTATTCTCAAGTGGAGAGGAATTATTGCCTTTTGGGCTTCAAAGGGAATATGGTATATAACTGATTGTGTTACTAGATGCCATAGAGATCTTCTTCAAAGATTGTGGTCTATGTATTTTGGTATAGGAAATGTTGACACTTATGAAGATAAATATTTGAAAAGGTTCTTGCTACTCCCAATGACCTGGAAATTAACATTTTTGAAATGTTTCTGCCATTTTGAAACTTGAGCCTTCATTAAATACTTTTAAATTAGTTGTGGGAACTGTATAATCTTATAATTGTAACCTACCAAATAAAGCTCTCTACCCTTTTTAAAGAAACATATTACGACCAAATTGAAATTCATAAGTAATTAGGAATTAGCTGGAAAAGCTTCAAGACAACAAAGACTCTTGTGTAGATAAAGGCAGATAAATCTTGAGTTACAAATTAAGTCTTGTGTTAAACTTCTTTTCTCTTTTAAGGACAAGGGGAAATCAGAACATAGAACTATTTTTAAACATCAATCATATGTTGTGCAGGCCAAGAACACAGATATTTTCTTGACAGTGAGCAGTGCAAAATTTAGTTTCAAATACCCTGATCTCTATGGATATACTATTTGAAGATAGTGTTCTATGTTGTTTGTTTAATGTCTTTTGGCTTTCTTTGTCAAAAATTCCAGTGATACAGAAATGAGGAAGTCATTTGACTTTTGCAAATCTGAGTTTCTTCATTTATAAAATAGAATTCACACACACACACACACACACACACACAGTTGGAGGAAGACAGAGATACCCATTTCATAGCAGTTAAATCAAATCTTGAGCTGTGGGTCAGACAGGTATGGACCGATATCCTGGCTCTGTCATTTTCTAACTGTATGACCTTGGATAAGTTGATTCTCTAAACTTTAGTTTCTTTATTTGTAAAACAAGGATAATAAAAGAACCTACTCCTAGGGCTCTTTTAAGGGTTAAATGAGGAATGCAGTTGAGTACATAGCATGGTGCTGGTATCTTGAACTTTGTATCTATTCAGTAAATTAAGTAATTTTATTATTGTTTTATTAAAAGCATTTTACATATTCATAGTGCTAGTTGTTTTCATCAGAACCATTTACGAAAAGTGAGGTTCAGGTGAGATCTGTATCTTTCTCCACAATATCAGAGGTAGCGACCACCCTCCTCAGATTCCCCATGTGCACTTTACTCATTTTATAGATTAGCGTCGACTTCTGCAGTCAGAAATGACTATAGCTAGCTAGAAACGTCTGCACCCATCCTTCTCACTGGCTTATAAATTCTGGAGGATAAGGACCATACACTTTGAGTTGAATTTTAATTTCACCCCAGCTGCAATTATACTGTCTGCACATAGTTAAATTATCAGCAAAGATAAAATTTCGGTCAACAGTTCATCCCTGCAATCTTGGGCCACACCAGAGAACAACTGAGAGGGAACCTCTACCTGCCTGGTCTCTGGTCGGGGCCCAGCTCTCCTGGATGAATGCTCACGGGGGTCCTACAGGGAGCTTCGGGGTGGAAGCCTTCACGGGGTAGGAAGAGTAGTTTGGCTTCGCTTGTCTCCAGGAGGAAAGCTAGCACTCTTCATGTTAATGTGGTTGCTTGTGCCCTGGGTGTCCTTAGAGAGGTCCATCAGGCCCTGCTCTACCCCAGTGACTGTCTGCTCTTTGCAAAGAGTATCTGTGATGGGATTATGAGACCCGAAATTCCATTTCTGTTAATAAGTCTGCTTTCTTTCTAAACATGCCCACATGTGCCCCCCCACAGACACATATATGCAGCCATATGCAACCATATGCAGAATCCTCATTCACTGTTAGTCCTGACCTGAACTGCAACACCATTTTAATGGTGTGAAACTCCATGGAAATAAAATTAGAGAAGCCTGTCATGTGGTGCGTTTATTGTAATGTATCAGTATATCCATTTTAGAAGTGGGTGGTATTTTACATGGCTACTTTGTATTACTTGAGGTTAATTATTTCAGATCTTTTTGGTTCATTTCTCTATAGTGTTCTGGAGAAAAATTTTAGACTTAAGTGATTTAAAGATCTAATCATAATTATGTAAATTTAATTCAATTCATTAAATCACTTTCGAGCTTCTATTACATACAAAGCACTGAACTGGGCAATATCAGAGATATACAAATGGATAATAGTGCATGGTCCCTGGTTTCTAGAGAGGTCATAATTTAACATCATTACCATTGTCAAAGTGTATTCATGATGATTCTATCCATATGTGGTATGCCTAATGGGGTATGAAACTGGTAAAGCAAACATCAAAGCCTGCTCGATTTTTTTGTTGAAAAAGAGAATGTATATATATAATAATATGCTAGTTCCCAAGACTTACTTTTGACACGCAACACAAACACCAATAAATATGAAATACATTCAATTAAAAATTATAGTAAAGCCTAATCTATCCATATTATGAAAGAATGAGAATGTTTATGTATTTTAATTTTCCTGATAATGGAAACTTACATTCCTTTTAAAGCACCAAAACATTTTAAATATTAACCAATTTGAGGTGTATCTTCCCAAAATGTGTGATCTATTTCTCTTCCCTTCTAAAGGTATGTATCCCGAACCAAATTTAACAGTTTCTTAATGAGACTGGGATATTATCATGAACATAAAATCGTATGCTATATTATAAATAAGGAAGTTTTCAGGAAAAATATTGAGGTGTACAATACAGTGGTTCAACAATTCCATACATCTACTTCAAGTATTTTTTCAGAAATCTTCTTCCCTTAGTGGTCTGATTGTCTGAGTCAGTTACTATTGCTATATAATAAGTCATCCTAAACTCAGCAGCGTGAAAAAAATCATTTTATTATGCTCTTAGAGTCTGTGGATCAGGAATTCATTGTGAACAAGTAGGGGCAGCTCTTCTTCGCTGTGAACATCTAGCTGTGAACATCGGCCAGAAGTTCCACGTGGCAGCATCGCTTGCCGTGTATGTGAGTGTGTGAGTGTGTGTGTGTGTGTGTGTGTACTTGGAATAATTATTTACCTTCATGACCCTCGGTTTTCTTATCTGTCAAATGGGGATAACGATGCCTTTCTAGGGGGTTATTGTGAGGATTTGGTGAAATGCTAAGGGAAGGGCACAGTGCCAGGCACTCACAAAGACAGATTTCCTTTTATCATTGGCAACACTGGGGTTCTTTTTTTTTTTTTTAAGATTTATTTATTTTAGAGAGAGGAAGAGAGTGAAAGTGTGGGGCAGGGAGGAGTGGGAGAGGGAGAAGCAGGCTCCCTGCTGAGCAGGGAGCCCGATGCCGGGCTCGGTCCCAGGACCCTGGGATCACAACCTGAGCCAGGGCAGACTCTTAACTGACTGAGCCACCCAGATGCCCAATACCTGGGTTCTAATTTTTTTAAAACTAATTCCGTAATGACTTTGGACAAGTGAGGCCTTTGAAGCTCATTTTTCTCATATAAAATGAGGTGTTGGGCCAAGGGTATCTCTTTTAACTGGAACTTCTTAATGAAGAGGGACCCCCTCCATGGGACCATCACTCACCATTTGACCTTGGCTTCCTCTTTTCTCCCTCTGCTTGTTGGGGTCACTGTAAGACCTGTGTTAGGAATCTTTATGAATAATGACAAATGACTTGTCCCATACATGTCCAGGATTTCTCTTTCATGCATGGCTACATCCTGAAAATGTTGAGATCACTAAGTAAATAATGTGTGCAGATGAAACATTTAATTGTGCTGTCGTGGTCTGGGCTAGTGTTAGCACAAAGTGTCTGTTAGCGACTCAGAGCTTGGATACCTTCAGGTATCAAATCCTTGTGCCTCCAAGCTCCATACTCTGTAGGAGTCATTCTCTCAGTATTTGTGCTTAAGAAAAAAATGGAGACTTGAGAGTTAATGATTGAAAGGACTTGATTGTAGAAGTTTAAAAAAATCAGTAAGAGAATCCTGAACACATGAATGTCAATCCGAAGGTTGACTATTTATATAGCCCAGGCCTAGGATTTCCTGTGTCTCTGCCAAGGTAGAAACTTACAAAAATGAGTCCCTTTTATCTTTCGCATGTTAGAGTGAAGGTAATCAATGTCCAGTTTCTGAAATCCTACTTTTCTCTAAAGTACACAAGAATTAATGGGTAGCTAATAAGCACAGATTCTCTGATGTATTAAGCATGATTTGTCTTCAGTGATGGGAAGAAAATTCCCTTAGAATTGCAGTTTTCTAGAATATAAAGGGCACATAATACAGAATGAAGAAAAAAAGCTTTGGAAAAGCAAGACTGTCCCTTTGAAAAGTAAGAAAGGAAATGGCAGTGGGAACGGACGTGGGTGGCAGAAGATGATTCAGCCAGAGGGGGCTGGGGTGAGGGCCGTGGGCCTGACTGAGCGTGAAGTAGGCGGGCAGTTATGACTAGCATTGAATGGGAGAGAATTAAGAGCAAGTTGGTACCAGTAACTGCCAGGGAAGGTAAGAGAATATGTCCAGAAAAAGCAGTTCTTTATTTTAATGCTGAATTAAAACACCTACCCATTTGGGGCTTGAGAATTTCATTTTGAAATGAAAAAGTATTTACTGGAAACAGCATGCAGATAATTGTGAAATTTAACATGCCTTCTTCTAGTTGTTGTGGTGCAAGAGTTTCAAAATGAAATAACTGTGCTGGGTCCTCTTTCGTAGAAAGAACATATATTTTAAAATATGAGCCATTCTCTAAAGGAAAAGACAGTGCTGTTCAAAGTCATGCACAACACAAGTATCAGGCTTCAATTGGGGATCAGCTACACATACATTTCTGAATCGTTTTTAAGAGAAAGGACTGAAAATGCACAGCCCATCGTCCTTTAAATAGCTTTCTGGATTGAGGAGCATTATAATTAAACTGCACCAAGTGTCACTGTAGAGAAGCTTCTAAATTATGGGTCTGAATGGGGGCGAGAAATGCTATTTGATTGCTTGACAATCAAAACCAGAAAATGTTCATATATGCTCAACCCAGACTTACTGTAATTATATCAGATGGAGACGTGGGAGGAATAGGTGTAGCCTTGAATTCAGTAATTACTTGTTTATCTCTCTTTCAAAAATTTAAAAGAAAAACTATTCATACATACTCAGGAATGCATATTCACAGAGTAGTCTTGTATAAGAAAGAATAGATTAGCAAGTAATCAGTCCCTTCAGTGAGTCCCAGAAATCGGTCGTGAAAACATGACCATGTATGTCCTCAGAGTACTCCCAAACTTTGGAAACTAGTACACTGAACTCTTCAACAAGTGCTTTATTTCCCACGGAATGTCAGAAGGGATGTCCACCAGGGCTCTGAAATCTACTTGGTGCACTGGTTTCCTCCAGCTCTTTGCTCCCCGGAAGCTCTCCTTTCTCTCTTAAGGTGGAAAGGAATAGGGAGATGCTCTCAGAACGTTGCTCAGACAAGCCAGAACCTTTCTTGCCTTTTACAAAGGCCCAAAAGATGCCTCTTGGGAGGAAGGTAAGGATCTAATGCCATGCCAGCACCTTTACAAAGTGTTTGATACCCTGTTAGGTACTACATACAGGGAACAAACATTAAACATTTGACTGGGAAACCAACTTCCCAGTTTGGTGCCTAAAAACTGTCAGGCTGAAAAAATGAAGACATAGCACATTTTTCATGACGCTTTCCCCCCAAAAAAACTAAAGCCATAAATTATACGCATAATACATGTATTATCTATATAAGCAAAATGATGTCATGTTCTCCAGTCTTCTGGACTGACCTTTCCCTTGACATTTAACTAACTATGGATCTAGTTTCCATCTCAGGTGATGGGAAAGTCCATTATCCTCTTCCAACCTTCCCTCTCCTGGGCGTTTTTCACTCCAGATTCTTACTACTGGTTTTGTATACTAATTAACAATTTTTCTTTCATAGATAAATGAGTGAAATGTAGAATATATTCAAGAATAATTAAACAATTTAAGAATTGGGCTGAATGGTTCTTTCTGAAGAGAGATATTTCTGGACGGACAATAGTATCTAGTCCCATCGAGTGAACCACTAGCCAGTCATAGACAGTTTCACTTTAGTAAGGGGAAGATATTTCTGTGGGTCAGAGGTTTCCCAAGACAGCCTTCGGGTCTGGGGATGCAGAGCCCCTCATCTCTGGAGGTGTCTGAGTATTCACTGGCTACAGGAACTTGAGATTTTCTCACAGAAGTAGACCCTGAGACGAGGATCCACACAGAAGTAGCTTCTCCAGTAGGTGATCCCAGGAAAGAGTGGTACGAAAAACAGAAGTGAGACAAGAAAAGGATGCTGGCTGTGAAGGATACTATTCATGCAAGAGTCCAACATAGAAATAGGAACTCTAATCCCATTTGGAAATTCTGGAGACCAGTGTAAAACACTCACCTCAGGAGAGAGCTGGGATGCTCATGCACAAATTTCCATCAGCTGAGGTTGAAAACTACTCCAGGAAACCATTAGTCCTCTGCCATTTTCCGCCTGCCTGGCGCTATTGCTGGCAGTTGAAAGCCAGGCTGGGACACAATGAACTGGTAAGAATGAAAACGGTATAATCAGGGTCTCAGCAGTATCTGTTACACTAACTAAAAACTTGAGAAGGCTACTGTAGAAAAGAGATTGTAACATGATAACCAAAGGACTGACTGATGCCCAGAGATGTGCATTTAATGGTTTTTCACAGTGTCAAATTTTGAAATTGAATTTGAATGACTATAGGTGCTACCATACCCTCTTCAGTATGCCTCAAGCCCCATTACTCTCTATGGCCAGTCTCATATGTTTGCATCACTTGTCTGCTCTTTGAATTTGCTGCCCAGAAGGAAATTCAAATCTGAGATGACGGATGAGTCTGGGAAATCTTGCAGGTCACTGCCAACTGTGAAATTCTATGATGCTAAGACTAGATGATCCCTAAACTCCTTTCAGCAATAAAATTTTGTAGATTTAATTATATGCTGTCTTTTTAATTATCTTTGCAAGTTCCTTAAGGCCAGTAGTATAGGTGCATAAATGCTCTTGACTGGTTGAAATGCAATTATGCAATTCTAAATGCTAATAAATAGAGCCACAGTCATGTATAAATTCACTAGCCTGGCACACATCCGGACAGATAACAAAGAGGAAGAGCTCGGTATTCAGCAGGCTTCATTCAGGGTCTACGGTCACACCTCGGTGAATTTGGTAAGGCAAGCGTGCACGCCGATGCTCACCCACTTCGTTTGACATCACAAGGAAAGATGACCTTGGCAGATAGCATCGGAGCTTTAAAAATGGACCTTGCATTATGCTAAGCGCGAGAAGCCAGACACTCAAGGCCAGATACTCTATGATTCCATCTATATGGCATTCTGGAAAAGACAAAACTGTCTGGACCGAAATTAAGTCCCGATTGCAGGGACGTTATGGTGGAGGCAGCTCACTACACAGGGGCAAGAGGGAGCCGTGCGGGGTGATGGAAGCGTCGCGTCTTCTCCCTCCTGGGTCACACTGCGGTGCACGTTTGTCAGGTATCATCGAACCCTACATGGAAAAGGACGAATGTTACTGTGTTATATGCCGTATATCTCTATAGAATACGTTGCATATATACACGCATGTGTGTACACGCATGCAGATGTGTGTATGTTCGCGTGTGTATACATACAAAACCGCAGCAAATCTGACACTTTAAACAACTGAAGAAAAAACCGAACCTCTGGGCCCCAGGCACGTTCCTTACCTGCTGCCCCACGGGAAGCTTCCGCAGCGCCCCCGGAGTCCCCGGGGGAGCGGGACTGGATGTCCTCTCAGCTGAAAACACAGTTTCCCGAGCCCCCGAGTTACCTCTTCTGCTTAGATCCAGGTTGTCTTTGCTTCTCCGACCTGACGAAAACGGGCCGTGGAGGAACAGGTTTGTTGCGTTGCCTCCAGCCTCCTGCAACAGCACGTGCCGCAAGCCTTCTCCCCGCAGTGCTCTTCTCCAGGCCCGATTTCAGGATTCACAGCCCGGGGAGACGCGTGTGTTCCCGTCGAAGGGAGACCCGAGGGGCCGCCGAGCTCCCGAGCAAGATCCGGGGCCGAAGGGCCTCAGCTGAGAGCGGAGGCGAGGTGGACTGACCAAGCCCGAACGCCTCCAGATTTACCCCAGAAGCGGAAGGGCTGGCCTTCCCGCTCCGATCCGTGTCTGTGGCCCTGCCTGGCCTGTGCCCGACTCATTCCCGAAGCGGCTAGTCCTAGGCTCTCCCGTGGGCTGCTCTGCGCGTGGCCCCCGGGGGCAGCGGTCACAGGCACTGGCTGGGGGGCGGCCAGCAGGACGCAGTGTCGGGGGCCCTGCAGTGCCCTAGACCGGGGACAGTGCGTGCCGCTCCGTCGCGGAACGCGGGTGAGTCTAAGAACCTGGGCCCGCCCCGGGTATTCACTCTTGTCTCTACCAGCCTCGAGCGGCCCGCATGTTCCCCGCCTCACACGCGGTGCTTGGTAGCGGCCAGTTATTTGACTGACCGGCCCCTACTTCCCTCTGTGCCAGGGTCCCCCTCCCGGGCACGTGGACTCGCCCCTCACAGTTCTGTCCCACCTCCTGACTCTCCAGATCCTTCCCTCCCAGCCAGCCCTGAAGCGTGTCCTAGGCACCCCTTCTTGAGCTTTCCCAAGATCTTCTCACCCCTACCGTAGCCTCCATCCCTCTGAATTTTAACTGTTTCCTTAATTTCTCTGCCCACCCCCTCCTCCAATAGTAGGCTATGAGCCTTTTATTCTTGGTGGATGTGTATGTTCTACCTGGAACATTCTTGGTGGATGTGTGTGTGTGTTTTCTATCTGGATTCCTTATAAATGTTTGCCCACGACCCAATAAAAACTTGCTCATGCTACTTTCAGAAGTTTGCTGTGTTAGCTGGAAATGATTCCAATACAAGGAAAAGAAAAGATTGCTAATCTGTATTGGCTTATACAAATAGACATTTCTTTGTCTGGTGTGAAAAGACATTTGGAGAAAAGCAGATGCTGAGCATGGTTTAGACAGGCAAAAGGTCAAGGCCAGAGATTCTTTGATTTATTTGACCTTTCCTTTATGATAACGAGATGGTTTTCTAAGAGCTCAGCTTTTGAGATTAAGTGAAAAGGAGCTGTATTAGTTTTCCACTGTTGTGTTACAAATTGCCACCAATTTGGGAACTTAACACAACACAAATTTGTTATCTCACAGTTTCTATGGGTCAGGAATCTAGTCATTGGTTGAATTCTCTGCTCAAAGCATCACTAGACTGTATCAAGGTATCCGCTGGGGCTACATGTCCTCTGAGGCTCAGGTCCTCCTTGAAGCTCACTGATGGTGGAATTCAGCTCCTACGACCGAGGCTCTCACCTCCTAGAGGCTGCTCTGAAGCAGTTCACACCGTTGCTGTTTGTTTTAAGAGTCTGGCGGGAAATGATCTCTTTCAAAAAGCTTGCCTGATTATGTGAGGCCCACTCAGGATAACCTTCCTTTTGACTGACTCAAAGTCAACCAGTTGGTAACATAATCAGAGGGTGATATCCCGTGGCTCCACATACTCAGAGGGAGGGGATTCTATGGAGCATGGACACCAAGAGGCCATCTGAGAATTCTGGCTACCACGGGAGCCATGTCATCTCTTTCCTTTGAAAAGCAAATGGCTTCCTCGTAATAGAGTTCTGCTTATATCTCGTTGGGCAGAACTACATTGCAGAGCCAGTGCTAACTGCAAGGAAGGATACTAAAGAGGATCTCTAGCTTTTCCAGCATCTACAGAGAAGACAAGAAATTGAGAGGGGCTGGGAATAGACGTTAGATTAGTCCATCAACAGACAAATCTCCTCAAAACCTTAAGGATAGGAGATTAGATCTGGAAGATCACTGAAAATCACTTAATACAACTTTTCAGTTTTCTAGATAACAAAACCGAGGTCCAGAGAACTTAGTGACTTTCTTGAAGTCACACATGATTTCCTTTGATGCACTGGACAGAGCCACTCTATTCAGCTTCTCTAACAGTTTAGTTTACTCAATCTCAAAAAAAAAAAAAAAAAGAAAGAAAGGAAAGAAGGATATTATACAAATAAGCTAGTGGTGGAGTAATTTCTCTTGAAGCTGATCACTGATATGCCTTTCCATCACATAGAACAGGTTTCTACCTTCTACTTGTAATTTGTGAAGCCAGCAGCTCTGGCAAGAGGGACGGCTGGTAAGGCACAGATGCAGAGGGCAAGTCTGCATGAGTTCAGAGAAAGAAGATACACTCCTGGCTCAGGAAGCAGGGAAAGCATCAAAGAGGGCCTGGAATTTGAGATGAGCCTTAAAGGACAGATAAGGCGTAGCACCGAGAGTTCAAGGAGGGCATTCCATCTAGAGGGAAACATCAAAACAGAAATGATACGTTAAACTAGAAAAATATGCAAGGAATACAGAGACCAATTCAGTTCAGCCAGGCTAGTTTCAGAGGCCAATTTATTAGTCAAAGAAAGAGGTAATGATGGCTTGAACTTGGAGGTGACAATGGGGGGAAAGGCATGACTGTGAGAAAGAAGGAAAGCTATATATGCTGATCGGACAGGTTTTCCCTGAGTTTCTAAGCACAAATGTAGAAAGTGGGTTTATTCACTTCCTATCCCCAGTCCCGTAACCAGTCCCCGCACATACAAAATAGTCAGTGTTTTTGGTTGAATTTCTGAATGATTTGGTACAGAAGATAAAGGAAAGGGTGGTAAAAAGAACCACGTGAGGCTGGATTGGAGGTTGGGAGGAGGGGCGGAATTAGGGTATGAAATTCAATTTCAGGTGTGTTGAGCCCCAGGTAACTTCTGGAACCCAGGGGTGGTATCTAGTAGGTCACTTGGGAGAGGTACCCAAGAAGCTGCTGGGCCTGGAGACGTGTATTTGCAATTTGTAGCTGTGAGGGAAAAAAAAAGAAAAAGGTAGTGGAGAACTTTAGGCGGTGCTTACATGTAAAAGGGGGGAAGACAAGGCAGAAAAGGAGAATGACTAGTTGAGAACTGCCTAAGGAAAGAAGATTATAGACCCAAGAAGACAGGGAGTAAGAGCGTCTAAGTGACAGTACCCGACAGTCGGCGACGGGACAGCTTTCTGAGAGAGTGCGGGAAGGAACAGAGAGGAGAGCGTTAAGAGTGAGGTGGGAGGAAGAGCTCACAGCTAGTACAGTTCACTTTCAGAAGTTTTAAAGATTTTATTCTAATTTATTTTAGAGAGAAAGTGTGCGTCTGTGTGTGCATGAGCGGGGGAGGGGCAAAGGGAGAGAGAAGATCTCA